>SJYV01045352.1:49325-59897 GCA_006410875.1 Neotragus pygmaeus
AAAAAAAAAGTCCTATAAGCAAACCACATTCTGGGCCACAAAACACATCTTAACAAATTCCAAAGAATGAATCACACCAAGTATGCTCTCAGACCACTACAGAATTAAACTAGAAATCGGTAATTAAAAAACAGTGGGAAAATCCCAAAATACAGTATCCGGAGATCAAATATACAAAACTTGGAGACTAAATACTTGGAAAATTAAATAAAATTTGGGTCAAAGAAGAAGTCTCAAGAGATTGTCCTAACTAAATGAAAATGGAAATACAACTTATCAAAACTTGTGTTGTGCAGGGAAAGCAGAACACAGAGGAAAATTCATAAATTTACAGCATTTATTTGCACTAAATGCAAATATTAGAAAAGAAGAGAGATCTAAACATCAATTATCTACATTTCTACATTAGGAAACTGAAAGAGATGAACAAATTATGTTCAAAGTAAGGATAAAAAAATACCATTTGAGTAGAAATCAGAGAAAAACAGAAATCTATAGAGAAAAATCAATGAGACAAAAGTTGACTCTTTCAAAACATCAATGAAATGGATAAGCCTCTGGCCAAACTGAGAAAAAAGACAAATGACACTAACTACTGATATCAGAAATGAAAGAAGGGTCATCACTGCTGATCCTATGGATATTAACAGGATAATAAAGGAACATTATGAATCCACAAATTTGATAAATTTTGGTCTAGGAAAACAGATCAATTCCTTGAAAGAGGCAATCTACCAGAATTTATACAAAAGCAACAATCTGAATAGGCCTATATCTATTAAATAATTAACAACCCACTTAAAATAAAAAGCACCAACCCCAGATGGGTTCACTAGGGAAAAGACCGAAGGAAGAAATTATCTCAATTCTCCACAATCTCTTCCAGAAAATAGAAGCAGAGGAACGTTTCTACCTCATTCTCTGAGACCATCAGCCTAATGCTCAAACCAAGGACAGTATAAGAACAAAAAAAAACTACAGAGCAGTATCTTTCCTGAACACAGAAGTAAAAATATGAGCAAAATACGAGTAAATCAAATCCAACAATGTACAAAAGAATTATACACCATGACCAACTGGGATTTATTCCAGGTATCCAACACTGAGTCACCATTCAAAAATACATTTACATCACATTAACAGACTAAAGAAGAAAAATCAGGTAGTCATATTAAATTGACAGAAAAAGCATTTGGAAAAAATCTAACACCCAATCAAAAACACTCAGCAAGGGAATTCCCTGGCAGTCCAGTGGTTAGGACTCCATGCTTCCACGGCCAGGGGTATGGATTCAATCCCTTAGGGAACTATTGCTGCTGCTGCTGCTGCTAAGTTGCTTCAGTTGTGTCCGACTCTGTGCGACCCCTCAGACGACAGCCCATTGGGCTCCCCCATCTCTGGGATTCTCCAGGCAAGAACACTGGAGTGGGTTGCCTTTTCCTTCTCCAATGCATGAAAGTGAAAAGTGAAAGTGAAGTTGCTCAGTTGTGTCTGACCCTCAGCAACCCCATGGACGGCAGCCTACCAGGCTCCTCCATCCATGGGAGTTTCCAGGCAAGAGTACTGGAGTGGGATGCCATTGCCTTCTCCAGGGAACTATTAGGTTGGTACAAAAGTAATAGCGGGTTTTGCACTGCTGAATTTTGTTCTTTTGATACTGAAATACATTATTAAATAAATGTAGTTACATTATACATCATTTTAATGCACATTTCTCACTTTATGTTTTTTGCTAATGACACTTGCTGTTTTATTTTTTATTTATTTTAGACTATAAAAATGATAAAATCAAACAAAGCAAACTCAAGGGATCTTTTTATTCAAGTTCAAAATGGGTCATAAAGCAGCAGAGACAACTCAAAACATCAACAACACGTTTGGCTCATGAATTGCTAGCAAATGTACAGAGTAGTGGGGGTTGGAGGAGTTTTGCAAAGAAGACAAGAGCCTTGAAGATGAGGAGGGTAATGTCTGACCACTGGAAGCTGACAACTGAGAACCATCATTTAAGCTGGTCCTCTTAGAACTACACACGAAGTCGCCAAAGATCGCAACATTGACCATTCTATGGCCACTGGGCATTTGAAGTAAACTGCTGAAAGGTGGAAAAGCTCGCTAAGCGGGTGCCTCGTGAGCTGACTGAAAATCAAAAAAATTGTTGAAGTGTCCTCTTATTCTACACAACAACAATGAACCATTTCCCAGTCGGACTGTGCCGTGTGACAACAAGTTTTATACAATAACCGGTGACAACCAGCTCGGTGGCTGGACCAAGAAGCAGCACCAAGCACTTGCCAAAGTCAACCCTGCACCAGATAAGGGCCGTGGCCTCTGTTTGGTGTTCTGCTGCCGGTGTGATTCACTACAGCTTTCTGAATCCTGGCAAAACCATTACACCTGACAAGTACGCTCAGCAAACCGACGAGATGCACTGAAAACTGCAAGGACTTCAGCAGGCATTTGTCAACAGAAAGGGCCCAGTTCCTCTCCACAACGCCTGTCTGCATGGTGCACAACCAACGCTTCAAAAGTCGAACGAACTGGACTGTGAGGTTTTGCCTCACCCACCACATTCACCTGACTTCTCGCCAATGAATTACTTCTTCAATCCTCTCGACAACTTTTTGCAGGCAAAACGTTCCACAACCAGCAGGAGGCAGAAAATGCTTTTCAAGAGTTCACTGAAGCCTGAAGCACGGATTCTTACACTATAGAAACAAACTTCTTTCTCAGTAGCAAAAATGTGCTGATTGTAATGCTTCCTATTTTGATTAATTAGATGTGTTTAAGCCTAGTTATAATACAGTGATTTGAAATTCACGGTCCGAAACCACAATTACTTTTGTACCAACCTAATAAGATCCTGCATGCCTCACAGCGTGGCCAAAAAAAAAAGGAAAGAAAAAAAGTAACATTCAGAAAATCAGAAATAGAAGGGAAGTTCCTTAACTTGATAAAGAATATATTACAAAAATCTTATAAAATTAGATGTTTTCCCACTAAGATTAGGAATAAGGCAAGATGTCCACTCTCACCACTCCTGATCTACATCATATTGGGACTCCTAACACAGTAAGACTAAATAAGGAAATAAAACTCTATGTACTGGAAAGAAAGAACAAAATTGCTTTTGTTTGCTACTAACATAATTATCTATGTAGAAAATCCCAAAGAAACAACAAAAAAATTCCTGGGACTAGTAAGCCATTCTAGTAAGGTTACAGAATACAAAGTTAATTTAAAAAGTCAACTGCTATCTTAAATACAAGCAACAAACAATGGAAATTTAAATTTTTAAATGCAATTACCATATACATTAGCAGAAAACCCAAACAGAAACACTTAGGTATAAATCTAACAACATAAGTTCACGAAAGAAAACTCTGATGAAAGAAATCAAAGACCTAAAGAAATAGAGGGCTATTCCATTTCTTCACAACTTGATCTATAGATTCAATGAAACCCCAATCTAAATTCCAGCAAGACATTTCATCCGTAACGACAAATTAATTCTAAAATATATATAGAAAAGCAAAAGATACAGAATAGTGAAAATGATGCAGAAAGAGAAGAATAAAGTCAGAGGAATGACATTAGCTGACTTCAAGACCTAACAATGATGCTAAAGTAATCATGACTGTGTGGTACTGGGGAAAGATTAGACGTGGAACAGAAGAGAGGGCCCAGAAATACACCTACTCAAAACACAGTTGCTAATCTTCGATAAATGAACAAAGGCAATTCAACAGAGCAAGAACACTCTTAGAAAACCGCTGAACAACTGGATACTCACATGCAAAACAATCAATCTAGACACAGATGGTCTATCGTTCATAAATATTAACTACAAATGGCTCATATACCTAAATGTAAAACACAAAACTATAAAATTCCTAGAAGATAGCATAGAAAAAAATTTAGGTGACCTTGAGTTTGGCCATAACTTTTCAGACACAATACCAAAAACACGATATATGAAAGAGAATTGCTAAATTGGGCTTCACAAAAGTAAAAACCTCTGCTCTGCAAATGATACTATCAAGAGAATGAAAAAGCAAGCCAAAGACTGGGAAAAATATTTTACAAAACATGCACTTAATAAAAGACTGGTATCCAAAATATTTAAAACTCAACAATAAATAAGTCAATTTAAAAATGAACAAAACATGGAGTATAATCCATATCTAATTACTTTGCTGTACATCTGAAATTAATACAATATTGTAAGTCAACTATACTTCAATTTTTTAAAAACACAAAAAATCTGAGGAGACACCTCACCAAAGAAAATACAGATGCCAAATAAGTATATGAAGAGATACCTGATAATACATATGATTAGGGAACTGCAAATTAAAACAATGAGATTATCACTACACATCTATTAGAATGGCCAAAATCTAAAACAATGACAACATCAAATGCTGGAGGGGATGTGGAGCAACAGGAATTCTCATTCATTGCTGATGGGAAAACAAAATAGTGTGGCCACTCTGGAAGACAGTTTGGAAGTTTCTTATAAAACTAAATAAACTCTTATCATCAATTCAGAAAATTCACACCCCTTGGTACTAGCCCAAAGTAGCTGAAAGCTGATATTCACACCAAAACCTGCATTCAGCTTTATTCATAACAGCCAACACTTGGAATAATCAAGATATCCTTCAACAAGTAACTGGATAAATAAGCTGTGGCACATCCACACAATGGAGTACTATGCAACCAAAAAAAGGAGCTAGCAGGTCAGGAAAAGACACAGAGGAACCGTAAACTCATGCTGCTAAGGGAAAGCAGACAATCTGAAACCATCGCATATTGTAAGACGCCAACTATGTAACATTCTGCTGCTGAGTCGCTTCAGTGTCCGACTCTGTGCCACCACAGAGACAGGAGCCCAACAGGCTCCCCCGTCCCTGGGATTCTCCAGGCAAGAACACTGGAGTGGGTTGCCATTTCCTTCTCCAATGCATGAAAGGGAAAAGTGAAAGTGAAGTTGCCCAGTCCTGTCCGACCCTCAGCGACCTCACAGACTGCAGCCTTGCAGGCTCCTCCATCCACAGGATTTTCCAGGCAAGAGTACTAGAGAAGGCCATTGCCTTCTCCGATATAACATTTTGGAAAGTACAAAACTATGGAGACAGCAAAAAGATCAGTGGTTGCCAGAGGCTCGGGCGGAGAAAAGGATGAACGGGAAGAACAGGGGACAGTTCGCTAGTGACACTATCCTGTGGGATATCATTCTATGTAACGATGGAAACACGTCATTATACACATTTGCCAAACCCACAGAATGTACAATACAAAGAGTTAATCCCAATTACATGATGAACTTTAACTAATCATACTATATCAATATATGACCCATCGAGTGTTACAAGTAAAGTATGTTAATTAAAGGGAAACTGTGGTGGGGGTGGGGAAGTGAGGGAATATATGACAATTCTGTAATTTCTGTTCAATTTTTCCATAAACATAAAGCTGCTCAAGAAAAAAATTACACAGATAAAGACACACAGATATAAAACACACACACACACATCAGGCTCTTGGGGAGGAAAGACCAAGATCAGCACTTGAGAAGAGTAATGTCCATGAATATCTCCACTGTGCCGGGTCTTACAGTTTTCCCTGCCTACTGACTCCCCAGAAGGGGTGACCACAAACTCATAAGGAAGCTGAGGCCAAACCATGGCCCAGAGGCTCAGTTCAGGTCATCTTCTTGGAGTCTTCCTTTACAGAGGTCATACTGGGCTTCCTTCACACAGCTTGCTACATGGTTTTCAATATGCAAATAGACACTTTAAAAAAAGTATTTGATTGGAGGTAAAGTATTAAGATCTCTTCAAGAAAATTAGAGATACCAAGAGAACATTTCATGCAAAGATGGGCTCGATAAAGGACAGAAATGGTATGGACCTAACAGAAGCAGAAGATATTAAGAAGAGGTGGCAAGAATACACAGAAGAACTGTACAAAAAAGATCTTCATGACCCGGATAATCATGATGGTGTGATCACTCATCTAGAGCCAGACATCCTGGAATGTGAAGTCAAGTGGGCCTTAGAAAGCATCACTACGAACAAAGCTAGTGGAGGTGATGGAATTCCAGTTGAGCTATTTCAAATCCTGGAAGATGATGCTGTGAAAGTGCTGNGTGTTATCACTCATCTAGAGCCAGACATCCTGGAATGTGAAGTCAAGTGGGCCTTAGAAAGCATCACTATGAACATCATTATTAGAGAAATGTAAATCAAAGCTACAATGAGGTATCATCTCACACTGGTCGAATGACCATCATCAAAAAGTCTACAAACAATAAATGCTCTTACACTGTTGATGGGAGTGTTAACTGATACAGCCACTGTGGAGCACAGTATGAAGGCTCCTTAAAATGCTAAAATTAGAACTACATATTACCCAGCAATCCCACATCTGGGCAGAAATGCATAATTCAAAAAGTCACATGCACCCCAATGTTCATTGCGGCACTATTTACATAGCCAGTAATCAACCTAAATGTCTATCAACAGAAGAGTAAAGAAGATGTGGTACATATATACAACGGATTACTACTTAGACATAAAAAGAAACAATGTTTTGCAATTCACAGAAATATGAATGGACCTAGAGGTGATCACACAGATGAAGTAAGTCAGAAAGAGAGAAAAAATATCATATAACATCGCTTATATGCAGAATATAGAAAAATAATACAGATGAGCTTATTTGTGAAGCTGAAATAGAGATATGGACATAGAGAATGGATGCTGGCTATTGGGGTCAAGAGGAGTGGGGTGAATTGAGAGATTGGGGTTGATATATATGCACCACTGTGTATAAAATAGATAACTAATGAGAACCTGTTGTATAGCACAGGAAACTCTTCTCAATGCTCTGTGATGACCTAAATAGGAACAAAATCCAAAAAAGAAGGGGTGTGTGTGTGTGCGTGTGTGTGCGTGTGTGTGTGTATCAGATTCACCTTCATATCCAGAAGAAATTAGCACAATATTTTAAAGCATATATAATCCAATACAAATTAATTTTAAAATAACATCAATAAATTGCACGCCATGTGGAGAACTTCAGGAGAAAACTGAACTATAACAACTATAAACTAAACTATAATAAAACTATAAAAAGCTATCTTTAAACTATTAAAAAAGGAAAAGAAAATTCTAAACTACAATGTATAACTGCCACTTCACACTCTCTAGGATGGCTATGAAAAATACATAGAGAGAGAGATAATAGCAAGAGTTGGTGAGGATGTAGAGAAATTGTAATTCTCATATATTGCTAATGGGAATGTTAAATTAATAGGGTGATCTCTATGAAAAACAGTCTAGGAGTCCCTCAAAAAATTCAACATGCCTAGTTTTCATAATTAACTGCCAAACTCACTTCTTGGTGTATACCCAAGACAAATGAAATAATGTCCATACAAAGACTTGCCCATGAATATTCACAGCAATTTTACTCATAATAGCTAAAAGTGGAAATAACCCAAATGTTAACTGATAAATCAACTGATAACTAGATAAATAAAATGTATATCTACATAATGTTACATTATTTAGTCATTAAAAGGAACTATGTGCTGACACATGCTACAGCACAGATGAATTTGAAAGCATTATGGGAAATGAAAAGATTCAGTCACAAAAGAAGACTTACTATGTGATTCTGTTTATATGTAATGTCCATAATAGGAAAATACAGTGAGATAGCAGATCAGCAGAGCCTAGGACTAGGAGTTTTGGGAGATGAGAGTCACTGCTAACTGATATGGAGTTTCTTTTTTGGAATCATGAAAATGATCTAAATTTTATTATGATGATGGCTGTACAACTCTGTGAATACATAGAAACTACTGAGTTAGGCATTTTAAGTAAATGAAATGTATAGCACATGAATTATATGTCAATAAAGTTGTTAAAAATACAATAATTGAAATAAAGAACTTGATAAGTATGTCTAACATCAGGTTGGACACAGATGAAGAGAGAATTCTTAAATTAGAAGATGGACTAAAACATAGGGAGATGTTTGGGAAATAATGTAAAAATAATAAAAGATGTGTAGAACATGGCTTAAAGGTTGGACATATGAGTAACTGAAATCCCAAATGAGACAGAAACAATATTGAAAAGATGATGGCTGAGAATCTTCCCAAACTGACATTAACTCACAATTCAAAATCTACTAGAGGCTCAAATTTGATAAATAAAAAGAAAACCATAATCAGCCTATCACAGTATAACTGCTGTGACAAATGAAAAACTATTAGAAACATTCAAAGAGAAATGACACATTGCCTTCAAAGAACTGAGTGTATATAGACACATACCATGGAATAAAGGTAGCACATCAAACTAGTGAACAAGTTTTTGAAGTAGGATTGGGATAACTAGACAGCCATATGGAAAAAGCTAAATCGAACTTTTCTTTATACTACACAACAGAATAAGCCATGTAAAATAGAGTAAATAGTAGAGAAAACTTGAGTGTGTACTTCTATAAACTGGAGATAAAGAAATCTGCGTGGGTCAGAATACAGAGCAATAAGGGTGATGCATGAGTACTAAGTCGCTTCAGTTGTGTCCAACTCTTTACTATCCTGTGGACTGTAGCCCGCCAGGCTCCTCTGTCCATGGGATTCTCCACACAAGAATACTGGAGTGGGTTGCCATGCCCTCCTCCAGAGGATCTTCCCAGCCCGGGGATCAAACCTGTATTGCTTATGTCTCCTGCATCAGCAGTGGTGGGTTCTTACCACTTGCACCACCTGGGAAGCCCATATATGGGTAATAAATTTGACTAAAAAGCATTTTGCAATCATGCAAATTTGTAATTTGTCCAGGAGGATGGATTCTCTGGCCTCATTTTCTACATTGCATTAGGGAAGGAAGAAACATGTGATTGGTAAACACTTGGTGGAAAAATGCCAATTCCTAAAGTAAAAAGATGTCTATCGCCATAACACAACAAATTTGATGCTGTTTTTCACATTGTGTTCAATTATGAAACTAATTTATAAATATATCTTATTGACTAAACCATAAATTTACCAGCTTTAAGTGCTTTTTCAAAGAACAGAATTTGCTCAATACTAAGCAGAAGGTTAAAACTTTATAGTGTTAATGATAGGATCTCTATTTGGTCTTTAACTTGGATTTTAATTTTTCATTTTTAATTACTTTATTTCTTTTTCTGTTTTTTTAACCCATCACTAATTTTTCTCTTCAGCTAATGTAATGGAATAATTTTCCTATTTTTAGAATATTACCAATGTAATGTGGTTGTCAACAATGAGATGAAGCTTAGTAGACTTTGCTTATTTTATAAAATTTTACATTTTAAATTTAATTTATTTGCAAGTATAGTTTTACTTCTTGTCTAAAAACTCTGGGAAATTCCTGTACAACATGCTAACTATTGAAAGAATGTGATTAACTTTATAAAATAGACAAATTGAAAATCATGACAATAAATACCTTCAGATTACTAACTTATATTTCATATAAGAGGGAAATGTATTAATATTTTTGAACTTCAATAAACAATAGCTAAGTTTTTTTTGAGTATTCATTCTGTGCCAAGTATGTGCTGAATGTTTTACGTATACTATGGTTTGTTTAATCTGCAAAACAATGCTTTAGAGTTGATACTAATATGATCCCTTTAGCCAATAAGGAAACCATGGAAGAAAGAGCTAGTACTTGGCAAAACCTGGAGTCCAACTCAGTGGTGTTACTAGGAGCTCTTCTCTTAACCCCCTCCACCATGTTGCCTCATACTGAAAGTTCCTTAAGAATCTCTGTTTTTGAAAAAATCATAAACTTTTATTGGCTCTATTTTAAAAACTATTTAAAATGTGAAGATCATGTTCAGCAAATGAGCCATATACCAACTAGGTATACGTGGTTTATGGTTTATGTTGTGCTGGGTTTATAGTCACAAGAGACTGATAATTTAGGGATTCCACTGCAGGTGTAGCATAATTTTCTTGATTCTCACCTCTTCTTACACACAAAAAAAATTATTTTAAAAACAGAACCAATAATATTTTTGCCTAAAATAGCTCTGAAAGTTTGCATATTATTTCAGTCTCCACTGCAAACAAGCAGTAAGAGATAAAATGTTTTAAGCAAAAGTAAAAATGAGATAGGTTCAAAAACAAGATAATCATCTTCATGGCATTATTTAGTAAATTTTAAGAGATGGCAAGAATACACAGAGCTCTACAAAAAATATTTTCACGACGAAGATAATCACGATGGTATGATCACTCACCTAGAGCCAGACATCCTGGAATGTGAAGTCAAGTGGGCCTTAGAAAGCATTACTATGAACAAAGCTACTGGAGGTGATGAAATTCCAGTTGAGCTATTTCAAATCCTGGAAGATGATGTTGTGAAAGTGCTGCACTCAATATGCCAGCAAATTTGGTAAACTCAGCAGTGGCCACAGGACTGGAAAAGGTCAGTTTTCATTCCAATCCCAAAGAAAGGCAATGCCAAAGAATGCTCAAACTCCCACACAATTTCACTCATTTCACACGCTAGTAAA
>SJYV01045352.1:68926-86067 GCA_006410875.1 Neotragus pygmaeus
GTTAAGTGGCAGGGGGTGGGGAAGTAAAATATTCCTCCCCTCTGCCCCGCCCCCCCCCCCCCGTGGAGTTATTATGCCATTTGAAAAGCCAGTTCAATCATGTATGTTCATTTACTTAACTTCTAGAGAGTTAAAATGATGTCCTATTTCCTTCACTTAGATATGAATTAATGTATCAGAATTCAGAGAGGACTAGTCTTATGCATGCATGATAGTGCCTAACAGAACACATGTTAAGACCACAGAAAGTCCCCTGAATTGTCTGAGCAGCCAGCCTCAGCCTTTTCCAGGACAGCACACTTGGGCAGCAGTAGTAAGAGAAATTGTCACTTGTACCCAGTACTATTAGCCTGGTTTGCTGCTGGGGTTATACAAATATTAATTTTAATGTTAATCTCCATTGCTTCAAGTTTTATGTGGTCAAGCAAAGCCATAGAATGTGTCTTATCTTTTCAGTCTCCTTTCTTGAGTAATTCTCTAGAACTCTAGCACTTCTCATCTGTCAAGTTTCTACTCTTTCCCTCTCCTGAGGCCACCTTCCCTTGCACATTAGGTTTTCAACATATGACGTTGGTGAGGACACAAACATTCAGACCACAGCACCAATGCTGACAATTTATTTTCACTGGAAATGAAAGATCCTTTTATTTTACCCCCATTCAAACCTGCATTTGAATTTACTATATGATCCTCTCCTATCCCATCTTTTCAGAGTTAATCACTATCTGGAAATTTGGCTTAATTATTCTCTGGCTTTTTAAAAAAATAAATAGTTTGAAATATATAGATAGATAGACCTATATATCTATTCGCTTAGCTGTGTTTATTTCTGAGCTTTATAAAGATAGCATCAGATGCTTTCAATTTCTTTAATTTGCTTTACTAATTCAAGATTATGTTTCTAAAATTTCTTCAAGTTGTGTCATTCATGCAGCATTAGCTCATTTCTTTTTATTGGTAAGCATGAAACTACTATCATTCATCTTGGACATTTGGATTGTCTTCAGCTGTTTTCTGTTGCTAATGATGACATGATTATTCTTGCAGATGTTTTCTGGGACACTTGCTAAGAATTTCCTTAGGGCTTATATTTAGGAGTGGAATTGCTAGATTAGAGAACATGTGGATTTAAACTTTATGAGACAATGCTTGGTTGTTTTCTAAAATGGTTATATCAATGTATAATTTCACCAACACTTAGCATTTTCAGATTGGACCTTTTAAATCTGCCAATCTATTAGGAGTAGTAAAGTGATATCAATTGTTTCTTCTAATTTGCATTTTCTTGATGGCTAGTGTGCCTGAGCATCTTTTCGTATTTTGGGGCCATTATGCTGACTTTTCTATGCTTATTATTCTGTGTGTACATGCGCACTCGCTCAGTCGTGTCCAACTCTTTGTGACCCCATAGACTATCGTCCATCAGCCTCTTCCGTCCATGGGATTTTCCAGGCAAGAATACTGGAGTGGGTCTCCATTTCCTCTTCCAGAGGATCTTCCAGACCCAGGGATTGAACCCATATCTCTTGTGTCACCTCCACTGGTAGACGGATTCTTTACCACTGCACCACCTGGGAAGTCTATTCTTTCACCCATTTCTGGGAGATGATTTTTGTATTAGGTTTTATTAGTTTGTAAGAATTCTTTTTTAACCCTGCACATGACATTTTTGTGAGTTATGTGGATTGAACATATATTCTTCAAGGTTGTGTTTTGCCTTTTTATTTTCTTTTAGTGTCTTGCTGAGCAGAAGTTATTTTAATTTACTTGAATTTATCCATCTTCCCTCATTTTTATTGATACATATTTGACAGGCATACTGAAAGATTATTTTTAAAGTCCATAATTATGATCATGGCTATCATTGCTATCACTGATCATTCCAAGGGTCAGTTAGAGATAGTAATTTAATTTAAGATAATTTAAGGATTCACATTTTCTCCATCTAGTAGACTATTTAGTTTGTACTCTAAAATCATTATCTATTAGGAACAATGATAAAAACACACGCACATCTTTATTGATGAAATGCACGATGTGGAAGAACAGATTTGGACTCAGACTCTTCCTTGCACTTTCTTTGTAAGCCTTGCAAATTTTCAATCTGTTGTACCTGAATAAAGCAGTACAATCAGGACAATAGCAATCCCTACCTCTAAGGTTGCTGCTCCATACAAAGCACTTAGAATAGTGCCTTGCAAGTAATAATGTTCCATCCATGTCAGCTCTTAAGACATTGACTTTTTAACAGTAAAGATAGTTCAAAATCCAGAAAACTCTGGCACTATATATGCCTGTCTTCTTTATCTGAAGAGATTCATATCATGAGCACAAGATATCTCTGGTGTCTAAAGAAATTTGACATTTAATGAATATCAAGTGGCCTCCTATCAAAAAACTCTCCATGACTTGGGAGCACAGAAGAGGAAGGAGAGGGTGGAACCAACTTAAATAGTAGCATCGAAATATATATACTACCATGTGTAAAATAGCTAGTAGGAAGATGCTCTATAACACAGGGAGCTCAACCTGGTGCTCTGTGAGACCTAAGGGGGTGGGAAGGAGGGGCTGGGAAGGAGGCTCAAGAAAAGTGAAAGTGAAAATCATTCAGTCGTATCTGACTCTTCGCGACCCCATGGATTATACTGTCAATGGAATTCTCCAGGCCAGAGTGTGTAGTCTTTCCCTTCTCCAGGGGATCTTCCCCACCCAGGGATCAAACCCACGTCTCCCGCATTGCAGGTGGATTCTTTACCAGCTGAGCCACAGGGGGAGCCCATGTGTACTGGAGTGGGCGGCTCAAGAGGGATGTAATACACACATACATACATACACATGCACACACACACACACACATATATATAAACACACACACACACACTTATGGCTGATTCACCTTGTTATATGGCAGAAACCAACACAACATTGTGAAGCAATTATCCTCCAGTTAAAAATAAATTTAAATAGAAAAAAAAAAACTCTAACTCTCCCTATTAATTATTAATTAGTTATTCATGGGTCTGTCAATAGAATGTGCCACATCTGGTTATAAGTGAGCATGACACTAGCAAATACATTTACAGAGGATGCGCACCATCTTGAATCTCTTCTTTCATCTTGGATGAGCATTTCCTTAGATTTAATCAATTTTAACCAGAAACTACAGACATCCAAACAGAGATGTAAGGAAACTTTTTATAGGGTTGTAAATTCCTCACATAAATATCTACCACTTGAAGTATAATCAAAAACTGCCACAATTTGAACCTCATCAACAGATTATAGTAGTGCTTTAAAGAGTTTCAAATATTCAGCATTGGCATTACACTATAGAAAAGTAACACAGTTGAGAGAGTAAGAGAATTTTTAAAATTGGTTTTTTTTGTTTTTTTTTTTANGACTTTATTTTGGGGGGCTCCACAATCACTGCAGATGGCGATTGCAGCCATGAAATTAAAAGACGCTTACTCCTTGGAAGGAAAGTTATGACCAACCTAGATAGCATATTGAAAAGCAGAGACATTACTTTGCCAACAAAGATCCGTCTAGTCAAGGCTATGGTTTTTCCAGTGGTCATGTATGGATGTGAGAGTTGGACTGTGAAGAAAGCTGAGCGCTTAAGAATTGATGCTTTTGAACTGTGGTGTTGGAGAAGACTCTTGAGAGTCCCTTGGACTGCAAGGAGATCCAACCTGTCCATTCTGAAGATCAGTCCTGGGTGTTCTTTGGAAGGAATGATGCTAAAGCTGAAACTCCAGTACTTTGGCCACCTCATGCGAAGAATTGACTTATTGGAAAAGACTCTGATGTTGGGAGGGGTTGGGGGCAGGAGAGAAGGTGACGACAGAAGATGAGATTGATGGCATCATTGACTCGATGGATGTGAGTTTGAGTGAACTCCGGGAGTTGATGATGGACAGGGAGGCCTGGTGTGCTGCGATTCATGAAGTCACAGTCAGACATGACTGAGCGACTGAACTGAACTGAACTGAAAGTGTTAAAGATTTACTCCCAGAAGGAATCCTTCCTGTTACATGCTGTATAGGTTACATTAGCCTAAGGCCAAAGAGTATTAGCACAAGATGAAGAAACATAATCCAAGTTTAATTTAAAGGAAAAAACAAATGTACTACTCCTGGTTGTTGAGGTAAGGCTGTGAGAATTTTGCCTCCTGAGCAGAGGCTCACAGGCCACTACATCCATTGTGGTTTTCTTCAGCTACCACAAGCTGAAAGCAAAGGTCACATGTGGCTATGGGCCAAGGGGTCCCCTGACAGTCCCAGCCGCTGCCCAAAGGCCAAGGACAGCTCACAACTGCCTTTCCAACACACCAGGCACTAGTCGGCCCAAAGCCCACTTCAGCTTCCTGCAGCCCACCCTGCTTCTCTTTCCTGAGGGACGACAGCTCATTAAGAGAGCGAGCTAGCTTAAAAGTTATATCCCCTTCCTCACTCTTACCCTGTTTTCCCTATGAGAATTGTATTTCAAGACAGCCAAAGGGCTGAGAAGGAAAAGTTTCTCCTTTTGCGAGTGTTCCAGCTAATAACTGAGAAGATCAAGAGAATAAGATGAGAATATCACACTGTTTACAACCCTAATAATGAACTAATACATATAAACAATGATCATTAATGACTAGTAATATTACAAAAAGAAAGACATTCAGACACTATGTCTCTCCTGGGGAAAGTACACACCACTGTCTATGAAGCATTCTTGCAAACAATAAAAAAATCTAAACAATTACAAACTTAGAGAATTAGATCTAGATCTAATTACAAACTTAGAGAAAAAACAGGGGGACAACGGAACATATTAAATTGACACCACAGGAATGCAGTTATTAATAGCAAAGCTCAGAAAGTAAAAAAGTCTAGGAAAAGCAACCCAGTTTCTTCGACAAATAAATTAATAGGAAAAACAGATGACAGAGAAGCTGTTGATTATTAGACTTAAAAGGCATTTCAACCAATGACAATGCAAGAAACTCATCTGGATTCTGATTTGAACAAACTGTTAAAAAAAATTATTATGGGAGAGGAAATATAAACATTGGATATCTGACGCAACTAAGGAGTTATCTGGGCTTCCCTTCTGGCTCAGCTGGTAAAGAATCTGCCTGCATTGTGGGAGACCTGGGTTCCATCCCTGGGTTGGGAAGATCCCCCGGAGAAGGGAACAGATACAGGACTGAGCAACTTTCACTTTCACTTTCTAAGGAGTTATTGTAATCTGTTTGTTCAGTTGTAATAATGGTATTATGATAATGGCTTCTTTTAAAATCCTTATCTAGAGACACATATAGATATATTTATGTAAAATGATGTGACACTTGGAATTTGCTTCAAAATAAAGTGGGGTGGAAATGGATTGGCATGCAGGAAAAATGAGTTTGGTCATGGGTTGGTGACTGTCAAAAGTTTCGTGATGATTACATGGACGTTCATTATCTCTTCTGTCTAACTCCATACTGTTTGTAATTTTCCATAATAAAAAGGTTTAAAGAAATGAAGTGATTTCAAACCTCACAATTCCTGAGAAAGGTCAACCATCATAGTAGATCCTGCTCCTCATCTATCTCAATTATACTAAATACCACATATTGGTCCTCCATTTCCATGGATCAAAATTTCTGTTGAAGACAGTTGATTCTGCAGATGCAAACCCCACGGATAGACAGGGCCAACTGTATTCACTGCACTACACTATTTTTCATAACGGATTGTGCATTCCATATTTTGGTATTGACAGGGACTCATGGAACCCAGGGAAAACTGTATATTCAACTTATCCCAGTAGGGTTTATCATATGAAACCCATACAATCAATTTGTCCTTTCCAATCCCCCACAACCTAACCACTCTTTCAAAAGAGCAAAAATCTCCACTCTTCTCAAAGTTTGCCTTATCTCACTAGTCAAAAGCAACCTCTCCACCTTATCTATTAATAGTTTATCCAACCAGCCCATAATTTCCTAGAAGGCAGAGAATGTTTTCTGTCTTTACTTCCCACAAAAAGCCTAGCACAGTGGCTTGCATATAGCAATTGATTTTCCAACCAAAAAATGTGTGGCTCATTCTGGTCTGTTCAGAGATGAGTCACAAAATAGTAAGTAATATAGAACCAAAAAGAGTGGGTATGTTTGCAAAATCTACAGGTCATAAAGAACAGATGAACATATTGTGATAGATCCATACAATGGAATGCTACTTGGCATTCAAAACTAACAAACAACAATACTACACACAATATGGATGAATCTCCAAAACATCATGGTAAGAGAAAGAAGTCAGGTGCAAAATACTATATACTATCTATAGTATATTTAACTCCATTTAACTGAAATCCCAGAAAAGGCAAAAGTGGGTGCTTAGGGCAAAGGATGGAGGGAAAGGGAATGACTGAATTGGCATGAGGGTACCTTTTGTACCTTTTGAGTGACGGAAATATTCTATATCTTCTTCCTACTTACTGACTGTTACGTTTACACAACTGTATGTATTTCCAAAAGTCACCTACTTGTACAATTTAAACAGGTGAATTTTATTCTATGTAAGTTACAGTCTAATAAAAACTATAAATCATAAGATCAGAATTTTAAATTACACGTATTTGTAATAGGACAGATCAAGGACAGATCAATTTGTCTTACAAATTAATAAGACAAACATTTCCAAGAGAAAGATAGGCAAGGAAATAAGAAACTGAAAAGAAAAATACACAGACAGGGAAAGGCATGCACAAATGAAATCAGTGGGATACTATTTTTTACCTATGAAATTGGCAAGAAATTTTTCCTTTTGTGTTGGTATTTGTTTTTATTTGTAATATGTAGCATTGGTGAAAATTTGGACTCATGCACACTACTGATATTAGGGTAAATTGACTTGATCTTACACAGGAAAATTTAGCAAAAGCCTTAAAAGTTACAAACATTCTCCAATCTAAAATTTCATCCTCAAGAAATAACCACGTGGCAAGGGGAAAGAATAGTCTTTAACAAACGGTGCTGAGACAACTTGATATCCACAGGCAAAAGAATGAAGTTGGATGTCTACCTCACACCATATATAAAAGTGAACTCAAAATGTATCAGAGACCTAAATATAAGAGCTAAAAATGTAAAACTCTTGAAAGAAAAAATAAGGGTCGATTTTTGTGATCTTGGATTACACAATGGTTTCTTAGATATAACACATAAAGCACAGAGAAGAGGGAAAAAATGAATAAATTGGAATTTATAAGATAGAAATAACAAAACTCTTGCTTCAAAGGATACTATCAAGAAAGTATAAAGACAATCCACAGAATAGGCTAAGTATCTACAAATCACCCATCTGATAAGGGTCTATAATCCAGAATATATAAGAAACTCTTACAATAAACAGTAAAAAGACAATCCACTAAAAAAAAAGAAAACACAGGCAAGCAACCTGAACAGACATTTCTTCAAAGAAGACATACATGCAGCCTACCAGCGCATGCAAAGATGCTCAACCACTTCCTTAGTCATTAGAGAAATGCAGTCAAAAACACAATGAGATACCACATCACTTCACACTCACTAGGATGGCTATAATCAAAAAGGCAGATAATGACAAGTGTTGACAAGAACATGGAGAAACTAGAAACCATCAGTCACCACAGGTGGTGAGAATGAAAAATACTATCGCCACTTTATATAATCCAGCAATTCTACTACTGGGCACTTAACCCAAGAAAAATGAAAGCACGTATCTACAAAAGATTCTGTACATGCATGGTCATTATTTATAACAGCCAAAAAGATGGAAACAAACCAAATGTCCACCAGCTAATAAACAGATAAAGAAAATGTGGTATATTCATACACTGGGATATTTAGGCATAAAAGAAATGAAGGACTGATACGTGTTACAACATGAATAAACACTGAAAACATGTTTTCATGATACAAAAGCCAGACGCAAAAGGCTACATGTTACATGATACCGTTCTTACGAAATGTCCAGAATCATAAATCCACAGGGACAGAAGTCTGTCTGAGGCTCCCAGGATTTGAAGGAGAAGGGAATAGTGGAGAGTGATGATGGGCACAGGGTTTCTTTCTTTGGTAATGAAAATGTTCTGGAATTAGATAGCTGTGATGATTACACAATCTTGTAATATTGTAAAAACCACTGAATTGTACATTTTAAAAGGGCAAATATGACAGCATATAAATTTTACCTAAGTAAAAATAAGTAAAAAAATAAATAATCCCCTCTGGGGCAAAGGGTTAGCTAAAAACACATCTTTTATAAAAAGCAAAAGATTGGAAAAACAAACTAAATGTTCACCTGGGAGCTGGTGAAATAAAGTAAGGCGCATTCAACCAAGGGAATATCTCGTCCACACACAGTAGGTACACGGAGTCATACTAAAGGTAATGAGGTATTTAAAAATGCTGTAGAAATGTATTTCATATGCAAGATATTTGCTATATTAATAATTTTTTTTAACTCAAAAAAGGATGCCCACAGGACTTCCCTGGTGGTACAGTGGATGGAAATCTGGAGCAACAAACAGCGTTCACCACGACTACGAAGCCCACACTCTAGGAGCCGCAAGCCGCAAGTACCGAGCGCGAGTTCCGCAACTACGGAAGCCCGTGCGGCTAGAGTGCTGCGCGACGTGAGAATCCACGGCAAGGAGAAGCCCGCACTCTCAATGAAGAGCAGTCCCTGCTCGCTGCAAGGCCTGTGCGCAGCAACGAAGACCCTGGGCAACCAAACATAAATAAATTAAAAAAATTTTAAGTCTTAAAAAAAAAAGTATGCCCACAATAGTCTGATGCCCTTCTCCCAAAGCAGAAAACAATCTTAGAAACCAGTTCTAACTTCTGGCCTCCAGACTGTAAGAGAATACATTTCTGTCATTAAAGAATTTTTTTCCTTAAATAGGAAAAAAAAAAAAAAATTAAGCATACCCACAGTGGAGTCCAAAATGATAGAAAAAACAAAATATATGTATACATACGTTAAAAAGTCTAAAAATGTGCTAACAGTAGTTATGTGCTGGTAGCAGTATTACAGCGGAGAAGGCAGTGGCACCCCACTCCAGTACTCTCGCCTGGAAAATCCCATGGATGGAGGAGCCTGGTGGGCTGCAGTCCATGGGGTCGCGAAGAGTCGGACACGACCGAGCGACTTCACTTTCACTTTTCACTTTCAAGCACTGGGGAAGGAAATGGCAACCCACTCCAGTGTTCTTGCCTGGAGAATCCCAGGGACGGGGGAGCCTGGTGGCTTGCCGTCTATGGGGTCGCACAGAGTCGGACACGACTGAAGCGACTTAGCAGCAGCAGCAGTNTAACAGTAGTTATGTGCTGGTAGCAGTATTACAGCGGAGAAGGCAGTGGCACCCCACTCCAGTACTCTCGCCTGGAAAATCCCATGGATGGAGGAGCCTGGTGGGCTGCAGTCCATGGGGTCGCGAAGAGTCGGACACGACCGAGCGACTTCACTTTCACTTTTCACTTTCAAGCACTGGGGAAGGAAATGGCAACCCACTCCAGTGTTCTTGCCTGGAGAATCCCAGAGAAGGGGGAGCCTGGTGGGCTGCCGTCTATGGGGTCGCACAGAGTCGGACACGACTGAAGCGACTTAGCAGCAGCAGCAGTAGTATTAGAGGAGCTATTTTCTCTTCATTTGGTTTAGCTGTATTTTTCTATTTTTTTGACAATTAGCACTTATTAAGTAACAAATAAATATATATTGGTTTTAAAAACAAGTATCCTAACAAACGGTGGTATTAACACCTCAAACAAAGAAGGAAACAAAGGGTGAATAAAAGAATAAAGACATCAAATTTAAAACCTCATCACAGGCCTAACATTTTAGTAAATCCAAATTACTAGACGATCACTCCACAACCACAATCCTAATGCATCCTTACTCTTGCTTTGGCAGAAATTTACAATATAATAAATTTAATTTACAATACAAAAGTGACAGTGCTAAAAGTTATGTTATTTTGACAAAATCGAAAACAGTGACTCCAAGGGACTGGTAACGAAAAAATAAAAGGCCAGGTCCCAATTCTCAGTCCAGAAAATGGTTCCAATGCAACACAGTTTATTTTAGCAGAGGTATGAAGATAAAATATTTACTCTACCCAGTCTGAAGGCATTGTTCAGATATAAATATATTGCTGAAAACAAAACCTTACTACCACCATCACCAAAAAAAATCACCACTAAGCACAGGGTTTACTCCCACAAAATACAGCCAAGCCAAGAGAAAATAAAGTTTACTCAAAACATATGAAAAGAAGGACTCTAAATTCTGAAATCAACGCTGCAGTTACTCTTTTATATGTTTTTAGTTAAACGAAAATAAAACTCTACTTCATGCCAGTTTCCAAGAAAAAGAAACATGTAAAGCAAACGCTGCAAAATAATTCAAAGAGGAGAGAGTTCAAGCGATATTGCTAAAATCAAAGCAAATAGAAAAACAAGGCCCTTTTAAGTCAATTTTACTTAGATTTTTAACTGCAGACGTTCTCAATACTGCCAAAAAGTTTTTAAAATAAAAATTAAAAAGTTAAAATTAGGTGGACTTGTTCATGAGAAGGTTATTATGATAAAAGCATAATAAACTACTGCTACTCATATGAGAACAGTTAAAATATAAAAAAGTGATAATACCAAATGCTGGCAAGGATGCAGAGAAACCAGATCACACATACATTGCTGGCAGGAATGTAATCTGATACAGTGACTCTAGAAAATAGTTTACCCGTTACTTTCAAAATATGTGCTTACCAAATGACCCAGCACTTTGGGGCATTTATCCCTCTAAAATGAAAACTTATATTTACATAAAAATGTGTACTTTCTGAAACAGTTGTATTTGCAAAGGCCAAAAACGATATATAAACTCTTTTGGAATGTCCTTCCACCATTCAACTGTGGTACCTCCAAATTGTGGAACACTGTGCATGCATGCTAAGTCCCTTCAGTTGTGTCCAACCCTTTGGGACCCCATGGTCTGTAGCCTTCCAGGCTTCTCTGTCCATGGGATTCTCCAGACAAGAATACTGGAGTGGATTGCCATGCCCTCCTCCTGAGGATCTTCCCGACCCAGGGATCGAACCCGCGTCTCCTGCCGCTCCTGCACTGCAGGTGGATTCTTTACCGCTGAGCCGCCAAGGAAGCCCTTTGGAACATGGCTGCTGCTGCTAAGTCTCTTCAGTCGTGTCTCAGCATTAAAAAGGAAGGAACGACTGGACTTTCCTGGTGCTCCAGTCACTCCCAGTGCAGGAGGCCTGCGTTTGAGTCCTGGTTGGGGAACTAGATCCCACATGCCACAACTAAAGATCCGGCATGTGCAACTAAGACCTGGAAGGAACTATTAAGACATGCAAAATTTTGGATAGAACTCAAGGAATTACGGTAACTGGAAAAAAGTCAAAGTACTATATGATTCCATTTATATAACATTTTCAAAATTAAAAAAAATGTAAATATGGAGAACAGATTAGTAGCTAGAGGTCAGAAATGAGGGGATGTGTGCATGAAAATAAAGGGATAGCGTGAGGGGTCTTTGAGGTGATGGTATAGTTCCATACCTTGATTGTGGTGGAGGTCACACAAATCTACACATGCAATATTTTCACACAACTAAACACACACACTACACAAATGAGTATCTACAGAACTCGTGAAATCTGAATAATGCTATGGATTATAACAATGTCAATTTCCTGGGTTTGAGATTAAACAACAGTTATATAAGATGTTATCACTGCATGAATCTAGGTGAAGGGAACATGGGATCTTTCTGTATTATTTTCTGCCACTTTCTGGGAATCTATATTTCAAAATAAAAAGTTTAAAACAAATTAGATGGGGCTAGCGCCCGAGAAAAATCTAACAAATACAAAAGGCTTAATATAGTATATGTTAGTATATGGAACATGGTAAAAAGGCTCCATGAGCCTTTTCACAAAATAGAACATTTTTAATAAAGCAACTAATTTGAAAACATAGGTTTCTGTATACTATTCAAGCTATTTCAGCAGAAAGCATGATTTGCGCTACAATTCCAGAGTTCAGTTATCACATACTACATGAAATCTCTTATGCACATGGCAAGATTTTTTTTTCACATTCTGACACTGTTCAAGTGATTAAGGAGCCAGTACACAATAAAAGCATCTCCACATTCAGTTTTTTCCCAAAATCTTTTAACTCTTAACTTCAACATGACCCAAAGCCCTTAAGTATACAGAAGTCTCTAATATCAAGTAACTTACAGGATGGAGTAAATTAACAGCTGCTGTTTGGGTTCAAATTAATGAAAAGTCTAGCTTGAGGGCATCCTCAACATCAATAAATACTCTTAGAAAAAAATAATTTTGTGTCATGTCAAAAACGGTAAAAAATGAATTGAAAGTCTTTTTGGTGTTCTGTAGCAACTGAGTCCCTAACAAATATCCTGAAGGTTACAAAGAACATTCTACTGGCCGTCCTCTGAATTCCTGAAGCGGGCTGAGCTGTTCAGCCATCTCTACAGGAAAGAGTCAAAACAGGAGTCTCAGTCAGCTGCTGGGAGCTGGACTCTAATTCTCCAATGAGCATCCTCTCTGGCCTATAGCCCCTTCAAGACTACTCCATACCCATGTGTGTATTAATGATTAACAGTCTCCAGTGCAGTGGGTGTGATCCTGAAACAGTTTTCTCCACTAAATTTTATTCTAAAGGAAAAATAGAAAGCTGAGTAAAATCACACGACACCTTGCTTTTCTACTTTCCTTAGAAAAGTACCTTAAATTTTTCTCAGCTTCAACAGGTATAAGAATATACCTAACCACAACTATTCGATCAGTTCAGTATCAGCAAGGGAGCCCATATATTTTCTTCCCATGGACCTTGAAGACTCCAAACACTAGGATTTACTGATAGGGGTTTCATGGAAGAAGTTGTGACGTAAGGCCATCTATCACACCAGGACCGGATTGCTGGAACACGCACGCCCTCCTCCTTCCTACCTTAGACTTGCCTGGTATCCCTTTCTCACGCTTCATTTCCAAAAGAAGCTAAACCTTCTGTGTGAACCCAGGGTAGATTCCAGAAAGCTCCAGTCACTATTCGCTTTTACCTTTCAACACCTAAAAACTTAAAGGGTACTGCAGAAAAATTCCAGAGGCTAAAAAGCCAATGATTCTGACAGGGTGACACTGTTCATTGTCACAGATTTTAGACAGATGAGTTGTGGCATGGCAGCAGTTAGTTGTACACGGTTTACCAGATGTGAGATTCTCAAACAGGAATTACATTGTTAGTGTAGAATCTACAGTGCGGAAAACCTAATGTCTTCTTGAAAGCACACTTCAGCATCCGAATACAGAAAAATTCCATAACCTGAAGGCCCTAGTGCACTGAAGAACTCCTGTGGGCTACATACGCAAATACATAGAAATTATGTGCTAAGTTGCTTCAGCTGTGTCCAACTCTTTGAGACCCTATGGACCACAGGCCATCAGGCTCCTCTCTCCATGGGATTCTCCAGTCAAGAATACTGGAGTGGGTTGCCATTTCCTTCTCCATCACAGCTTCCCCACCCAGGGCTTGAGCATCTCTCACGTCTCCTGCATTGGCAGGCGAGTTCTTTACCACTAGTGCCACCAAATTATACTTAGAACAAGCCCTTGGACTAAGGCCTCTAAATTCTTTCATGTTAATCTGCCCAATCACTTTGGAGCCAGCACTAACATCAATCCCACTGATCATATTGTGTAGAAATAGAAAGAGGCCATAAGGTCAGTGCTGAAGAACAGTGTCAGCATCTTGCACTTAACTGAGCTATGCTGTACAACATACACAAGTAAGGACACTGCCCCACTGTAGTGAAAACGACTGGATCTCAGCCCCCAAATTTCATCGCCCTGCTAGACACCGTACCTTCTCCTCCAAACCAGCGGTCCTAATCCTTTTGTTCAACAATAACATTAACATTTTCCCAGTCACTCACACATTCAAAGCTGTTATTAATAACATGGATTTAAATCCATGAAGGGAGTTAGAATCTTTCCCATTCTTACTTTGAAGTACCTCTCACATTCATTCTTTCCCATTTCCAACCCCATCATTCCAGTTCAAGAAATTATTCCTTAAACTCAAGTTTCCCAGCAGGGACTTCTTGATGTCCCATTGTCAAATTCACACTCTAAAACATTATTTTGAACAAGTCATGCAAGCCTTGGGAAAATATCTACAGATCTGGCCACGTGGCCAACATAAGCCTATTCTCACAGCTTGAGCACCAAGCACCTTCCAAAGGAAGCTTCTGGACACCTGGGCTCACGACCAAGGACTCTGAATCTCCAAAAGTTTCCTACGTTTGCTACTTTTTGTCATCTCTTCTTTCTCCATGATGATCAACAATTAAATCTTTGAAAAGAAAAGGGCTTAAAGTTCATTTTCATGAACAACCAGGAGCAGGTGGACCTCTCCCTGCACCATAGCCAGCACTGGAAGGGGCTGGATCCCCAAAAGCAGAATATGTGAAAGCAACTTGATAAAGAAAAAATGGGAAGCAAACAATCTCCCTGGATCGGGGACTCCTGGAGAAGGCTGAGATGGCAAGCCTAGGTGAGGGGAGTCCTTCTGAAAGAGGACTATGAGGATTTCAGAATGCCACGCAAACATCTTACTCTACATTTAAGAAACTTCCATCTTACCTCAACTGAAAAAAGAAAGGAAGAAAGAAGTTTCATCTTAACTAGCGACCTAGTAGATAAGGGAAAACACATACATAAAAGGAAAATTAAACATAAGCAACTATACCAAGACGAAACAAGCACTACAAGATTTTAGAGAAAGTATGAAAAAAATCAAGAACATGAGAGCAATGGACTCAGGATGTTGAACTGTATCTTGGACTGTTCAGGGAGTAAGTCAACCTGCTGTGGCAAAACAGAACACAGACAGATCACAGATGTGGGACAGAGTGTGTATCCAGCTGCCCCAGGGTTCCAGGCCACTGTGCATGTGCTTTTTCTTCCTCTCCCTACCTGGATGGTCATGCCAGTTCAGAGGCCAAGGACCACAACAGTTTTTTAAACTATTAGCTAAATGTCAGTCACATCCCAAAAACTTTCAATAGTTTTACTATACTTAATCTCAGAATAGCATAACATTGAGGTGCATTCTGAATTCAGATTTTTAAAAAATACCTGTATTAAAAACAGCAAGACTTTCCTAAAAGTTAAGAAATAAGGGTCCATAAATCACAACAAGAATTTTTAAGCACTTAGACACTCTTACAAAAACACTTAGGTCCCACTTAATAAAATTTAAAAACTTTAACTGATGACATCCGCTAAAGGAGAAGGCAAAAGAATGGTGAATCGATAAGCAGTTTTAAGATAGGTTTACAACCCGTTTTTAAACAGCAGTTCCTCTGGAAATGGAAATTCCTCTCCTTAATCCCTTTGAGGACAATGTAGTATTTGAATCCAGGACTAAGAGTATCTTGCTTCTACCTAAGTTCAAATGTGAGCCTTTTACACTATCCTCAACATTAAATTAGCAAGTAAAAAGTAATTTCTAAGCTATAAAAGAGAGGCAGCCAGCATTTTGGGTTTATAATACACCTTTGTTACATACATATGCAGACGCTTCAGTAAAACGAAACTAGGGAACTTGGAGGTTTTAACTGGCAGTGACTACTTAACTGGAGCTTATTCCTGTGAAATGAAACTATCAGAGTCCCTCAATATCAATTTGCCTGTCATCAAACCACAGGTTTATGCTTCATCTTAGAAATGCTATCAGGATGGAACCATGAGCCTTTTATTGAAAGAAGATGACCATGGAGAGCGCCCTTGAGGCTTAGCAATAGAGGACTCAATCCAAAATGATCCCCCCTGGAAAGTGAGGACAGGTTTGACATGTACCCCAGTGCCAGTCTTAAAACTCTTAACTGCGATTTTCCATAAAGGGTGGGAGTNCCATGGAGAGCGCCCTTGAGGCTTAGCAATAGAGGACTCAATCCAAAATGATCCCCCCTGGAAAGTGAGGACAGGTTTGACATGTACCCCAGTGCCAGTCTTAAAACTCTTAACTGCGATTTTCCATAAAGGGTGGGAGTTGTAATAGTAGCATAGAACAGACACCAGCCCACTAGAAGCAGATGGAACCCACCAACTCATTTTAACCAGACCTTCAAAAAGGTACACAGAACTCTCTCTGCTTGCCAAAGCGGGGCAGATCTGAATGGGTGAATCTAAGAAAAGGTTCCACAAGGGACTATTAATGGTGATTTCACTTGCCTACTTGTAACCCACGATGTAAAACTGGATCTGAAAAGTGAAAAGCAATTTTAAAGCTCATTCTCCGTACTCAAGCTACACACGCGCGCGCACACAAACACACACACACGCACAACCCAAAACCTTCATTTTACAAAATTTTTGTTAAGACTTTGTAATCTATCCCAGCACAGGGGAAATCAACCTGGAAACAGTCCCTGCTTATGTACATAATTCACTAGGGGTCAGGTAAGATTCCATTTTGTAACAGCTGAACTTTAAACAGAAAGTCATTAGTGGTGCAACATTCACTCATTAGCATAAAGTTACCCCCTAGAATGAAAAGCACTGGCTGTCTCTGCCAGGATGATGACAACTTTACAGTGAGAAACTGGGGCCAAGGACTATGAACTCCTAGAAAGTTCCATCCGCCTGGAAAGAAGAGCTCACCATCTCCACCGGCCTAAGCTTAACTGTCACCTCATTCCTCACTCCCAACACAGCAAGGCATCACTAACATAGGAAATTCTAAGAAATAAAAAATAGAGAGATGGGCCAACGGGTCAATAGCCAGCAAAGCCTTTCAGGGCTGCCACGATTCCTGTTTGGGATTGGGGGAGGGGGAGGAGCTTTCTGGATGTTTCTATTCTTGGCAAGGAAAGCACCTCAGGTCCGGTACCGTGAAAAGGCACCAACACAGGAATGTTCTCAGGGAATGAATGATTTGCCTGTGCTAGGCGACTTCATTTTGGGGTGTGATGATGGGGGGCAGGGTGGGGAGGGCTAGAGGGCTGGGGAGAGAAGAGAGAGGTGTGTTTGACTAGGGGGGGATGGGAAGAAAGAGTGGATGGATGAGGGGTTGGGGT
>SJYV01045352.1:98956-171760 GCA_006410875.1 Neotragus pygmaeus
GTGTTCACATCTTTGTTTCATTCCTTCCTCTTCCATGTGGGTGGGACCTGTGACTTGTTTCCAACCAGCAGAATGTGGCAGAGTGACGAGTTGTCATTCCCATGATATGTTACATAATATAAGACTGTCTTTCTAGCTCAGTGGTTCCCCCACCTTTTTAGTACCAGGAACTGGTTTCATGGAAGACAATTTTTCCAGGGGTCAGAGGTGGGAGGGCAGGGATGTTTTGGGGATGATTCAAGTGCAGTAGGGTTTGTGCTTCTACGAGAATCTTATGCCACCACTGATCTGACAGGAGGCAGAGCTCGGGCGGGAATGTGAGTGAGCTGTAAATACAGAGGAAGCTTCACTTGCTCCCTCACCCTTTGCTCACCCACTGCTGTATAGCCCACTTCCTAACAGGCTATAGACTGGTAGCTGTCTGTGTCCCAGGGGTTGGTGGCTTCTGTGCTCACAGATCCACTCTCACTCTCCTGCTGGTCTTGAAGAAGCAAGCTGATGTCTGTGAATTGTCTGAGGGTGGCATCTGGGAACTGAGGACCTCCGGCTGACGGCCAGTTGAAAACCTGAAGCGCTCAGTCCAGTCACCACAAGGAAATGTATTCTACCAACAACTGGAGTGTGCTTGGCAGCAGATGAAGAATTCACCTGAGGCTTCGGATGAGAATGAGGCCCTGCCAACACGTTGACTGCAGCCTGGCCAGATCGTGATGCAGAACACTCAGTTCAGTAGTGCCCAGACTCTTGGTCCACTGAAACTGAGAGACACATAAATGTCTCTTGTTCTTGGCTACTAAATTTGTAGTAATTTGTTACTCAGCAACAGAAAACCAATATAATTTGTTTTGTTCATTGTTCTCTCCTAAGTCCTTAGAACAGGATACAGCATTAGGTAGGTGCTCAATCAATGTCTGTTGAATGAGTTATGAAATTGAGTTTTTCATAAACAATGTGAGCTTGTCATATTGTTATGAAAAAGCAAAACAGAAAGAAAACAAAGTGGACAATATGACTGTCATATGCTACCACTCACGTGTGAATATGTGTGTAGCTAACCGCGTAAATGTAGAATTTCTCTAGAAGGGTCTACGAGAAACTGACCTAAGTCTAGGGAGGAAAATGAAAATCCTAGAAATCCATGAAGGGAGGAGACTTTTATTTTAAACCCTTTGGAACTATTTGAAAAATATTTTTATGCTATAAAGGTATTACTTAAACACATACACAACTGAACAAAATCGCTCCCGTGACTTCAAATTTTTATGATTTCTACAGTAAAAGCATTTCTTCAGCATTTACTCTTTTAGGCAGAGCTCTGCCTGACCCACCCAAGCAACGCCCTGGTCTATTATTCATTTCCACCCAATCTCCCTCTAGGATGTTTCGTGGCAACCATCTTCAACAAAAGAATTGCTACAGACAGAACTAAATATATTTTGCACTTGCACATCATGCTTTGACTGCCTCACAAAGGAGCAGAAAGACAAATTCTGTTTCTAGACATGTGTAAGCCAAGCCACAAGGGCCTTTTCTACAGTACAATTCAAGACAAGAGGTGCCAAGTATTTCCTTTATTGTTATCATGTATCCAGTCTAAAAAGCATCTCATTCAAGAAAAATGTGAATCATTTAACTTATGAAGTTGCCTGGAGTTTTTGTTGTTGTGGTTTAGTCGCTCAGTATTGTCCGACTCTTTGTGACCCCATGGACTGTAGCCCACCAGTCTCTTCTATCCATGGGATTTCCCAGGCAAGAATATTGGAGTGGGTTGCCATTTCCTTCCCAGGGGATCTTCGTGATGCAGGGATTGAACCCACATCTCCTGCTTGGCAGGTGGATGGCCTGATAAGCTTTAAAAAGTGTGACCAGAGTAATGGGGTAGTAGGTCAATTTCCATACTGGTTTGGAAGAGGTGACATAAAAACAACTAAAATTTGCAGGCTGAGGACAAATGGACCCATTGCACAACAAGGAAAACTGAGTCAGAGAGTACAGCATAGAGCTCTAGGAGGCCATGCACTGTGTGCCTCAAATAGAAACTGCCAAGTTTACCATTTACAAAAAAAATAAAATAAAATAAAAAACCCTATAGGGCTTGCCTGATGGCTCAGTGGTAAAGAATCTGCCTGCCAGTGCAAGAGACACAGGTTCGATCCCTGGTCTGGGAAGATCCTACTTGCTGCAGAGCAACTAAGCCTGTGTGCCACAACTACTGAGCCCGTGCTCTAGAGCCCAGGAGCTCCAACTACTGAGCCCATGTGCAGCAGATACTGAAGCCCGTGCACCCCAGAGCCCATGCTCCACAGTAAGAGAGGCCACTGCAATGAGAAGCCCGCACGACAGAACAAAGAGCAGACTCTGTTCCCCCCAATTAGAGAAAAGCCGCGCAGCAACAAAGACCAGCAGAGCCAAAACCAAGCAAGGAGTCAATTTAAAAAACAAGCTAGGAACATCAGGTTAGTGAAACAGTTTCCAGTGTGTAGCCCTGCTCTGTTTTGAAACTAGCTTATGTAACAAATTTAAGGGTTGCTGAAAGCCCTTCTCCTACTGCTCTAGAAAATGTTTTGACATAATTACTCACTCTCAGCAATTAGTGAGGGACTATGACTACAGCAACATAAGATTATTGACCTTGTTCAAAGTTCTAACTCTGAAACACACAATCATAATGAGTGTTCAATGATTAATCAACATCTGTGAATTAATGGCTAAAAACAGTTCTATCATCGCTGTCCAGCTTCTCAAATCATAGTTCACTTCATGTGAGTGTGTATATGTGTATGTAAACTTTTCAGTTTTTCATAGATCAGTTTGACTGTGCAATCAGTTCAAGTCAAGAAATTCACCAACATGGCTACAAGTTCACGACTAAATCCTATGAAGGTGAAAAGCTGTGTGCAGCCTCTTGGCCAAAGTAACATCCTTCCCAAGAAACCTAATTGGTATCTTTGCCATTCATTCGTACATATATATATTTACTCATTCTGCCAACATTTAACACTCATGTATAAAGAGGCATAAGTCAGGGGCATTGCTCATAGTCCAGAGGTCCATGGGTGTGTTGGCATGTTTTCTCATCAATATATGTCATTGTGTGTGTGTATGTGTTAGTTGCTCAGTCGTGTCCAACTCTTTGGGATCTCAAGGACTGTAGCCCGCCAGGCTCCTCTGTCCATGGAATTCTCCAGGCAAGAAAAAATGAGGGGATTGCCATTCCCTTCTCCAAGGGATCTTCCCAACCCAGGGATTGAAGCCAGGTCTCCTGCATCTTGCAGGCAGATTCTTTACTCTTTACTGTCTGAGCCATGAGGGAAACCCATATGTCATTGCAGCCCAACATTTTTCATTTGGCTGGAATGCAAGCACCTGGAGGACNGGATCTTCCCAACCCAGGGATTGAAGCCAGGTCTCCTGCATCTTGCAGGCAGATTCTTTACTCTTTACTGTCTGAGCCATGAGGGAAACCCATATGTCATTGCAGCCCAACATTTTTCATTTGGCTGGAATGCAAGCACCTGGAGGACAGGCAGAAGGTATGTGTAACTTAAATGGAGCGCCTGGAAGCCCCTGGAGCAGAGTGTCCTGGTGGCACATGCCCTAACCTAGCTCAACATATCTCAAAGAACAAAACTGCACATCTCCCTCTTCCCTACTTCTATCAGTTGTTACTACAACTTCTGTTCTAAAACTGTTCAAATACATTTCATAAGGCAATCAGGCAATTGACAAAATTGGACTCTATGGAAACTCTGTTCATCAATTACATTATATGATCTACAGCTCATTTTTCCAAAGCATAGTGAATTAAATATCCTACTACCAAATATGAGAGACCCCCCGCTTAATGTTCTTTTACCTTTATTTTTTATAGCCACTTAAACTCATGAATTATTAAAGAAGCAAAAGGAAATGGAAAGTGAATAAGAAAGTTATTTGAAATGTCCCTGGCGAGTTGGATGAGCTTTCATGTAATACCACATAATGGGCTTCCAGGCATTGAGAAGAAAGATAAAGGATTCACTCTAAAAATCACACACACTTTTGGGAGGAAAAAAAAAAATCTCAATTTCATGCATAAATTAAAATTAGGTACAACTTTTGTGACTCTCAGATTGATTATGGTCATACGAAGTGATGGGGAGGACACCGGACAAAAAGTCCGGCTTACTGTGTGTGGAGGGCCTCCCCGGTGGCTCAGCAGTAGAGAATCCACCTGCAGTGGATCTGGAAGCTCCCCTGGAGGAGCGCATAGCAACCACTCCAGTATTCTTGCCTGGGAAATCCCAGGGATAGAGGAGCCTGGTAGGCTGTGGTGCATGGGGTTGCAGAGTTGGACATGACTGAAGTCACTGCGCATGCATGCAGTGTGTGTGGAAGAGTGTGATGGTGGTGGTTTAGTTACTAAGTTGTGTCCAGTTCTTTAGGACCACATGGACCCCACCAGGCTCCTCTGTCCATAGGACTTCCCAGGCAAGCACACTGGAATGGGTTGCCTTTCCCTTCTTCAAGGGACCTTCCTGACCCAGGGATTGAACTCAGATCTACGGCATTACAGGCAAATTCTTTACCGACTGAGCCACCAGGAAGCCCTCTGGAAGGGTGAAGTGGGGAAGAACTTCTGAGGATTATTTGGGTCACATCTATCAAATTAAAAGTGAGTGTGTTCTTTGTCCCAGTGTTTCCGTCTATTTGGGCTTCCACAACAGAATATCACAAACCAGGTGGCTGAAAGTTCTGGAGGCTGGAAGTCCAAGATCAAGGTGCCAATGGGGTTGGATTCTGGTGAGAACTCTCTTTTTAACTCATAGGTAACATTTTTCCCCTGTGTCCTAAATGTGCACACACAGGAAAAGAGACATCTCTGGAGTCCCTTCCCCTCCTTAAAAGGACACCAGTTCTGTTGGATTAGGGCCCCACCCTTATGACTTCTTTTAACCTTAATTAGGATCTTTAACCTCCCTAAAGAGCCTATCTCCAAATACACAATGAGGGTTAGAATTTTAAGATGTGAATTTAGCAGGGGGAAGGAGTTCGGGGCATAGTATAGTTCATAACACTCAGCAAATCCAGCTTTGGAGATTTATCCTGCATTTGTGTTTGTATTGTTTACAGGGATCTTTAAATAAGAATGTTTAGACACTTCTCTGGTGGTTCAGTAGTTAAGACCTCAATGAAGGGGGATATAGGTTCAATCCCTAGTTGGGGAACTAAGATCCCACATGCCTCATGGCCAAAAAAAATACAAAACGCAAAACAGAAGCAATATTGTAACGAATTCATTAAAGACTTTAAAAATGGCCCACTGGAAAAAAAAAACCGTAAAAAATAAGAATGATTAAAATTCTATTATCTACAGTAGCCAAGAATTATAAATAACCCAAGCATCCATCAGGAGGGGGCTAGTCAAACTAAGGTACACTCAGTCAGTAAAATACTGCTATGCAACCATTAAAATGAATGAGCCAGCCCTAAACACACTGACATGGAGCACTCACTAAACTATACCATTGAGTAGAAAAGGCACAGTGCACAGCGGTTTATAGAACATGATCCAATTTCTGTAAAGAAAAAGTATGTTTAAGCACCACTATTTTCTGGAAGATTTATAAGCAACCATTGGCATCATTACCTCTACGGAGCAGACTAGGGGCATGAGGAAGAAGAATTTGTTCCTTATACCTTTTCATACCATTAGTACTTTGACTACCCTCACTGCTAGGTGAAGGCATCTTACTTTTTTTTCAGGTAAAAATTCACGTAGAAAAACATTCACCATTTTAACCATTTAAAAGTGTACAATTCAAGGGCATAAATGCCTAAGGGGCATTCACAGCATTATGCCCATCACTTCTCTCTAGTTTGAAACATCTTCATCACCCCCAAAGTGAGTAATAACTCTCCCACCTCACCCAGAGCATAGAAATCAATAATCTGCTTTGCATCTCTATGGATTCATCCTCTTTGGATATTTCCTATAAACGGAATCATAAAAGTGTGGCCTTTCTGCTTGGCTTTTGTGCTTAGGATAAGATTTTCAAGGTACATCTATATTGTAGCATGTATCATTCCTTTTTATGGCTGAACAATATTTTATTGTATGAATATTCTACATTTAGCTTTTCTGTTCATCCACAATGGGCATTTGGTTTGTTTCCAATCTTTGCTTATCACGAACAGTGCTGCTAAGGACATTTGTTTACATGTTTTTATTTGAATAATTCTTTAGTTCTTTTGGGTACCTACCTGGAATGGAATTCTGGGGTCATATGGTAAGTCTATGTTTCAACTTTTTGAGGAGCAACGTTATTTTTTATTGTATTTAAATATTTAGCTATCTGCATAAATGATACCAGTATATGACAGGATCTTGAAAGATCTTTTAGTCTGGTCTCTCTGGCAATGGACAATATTTATCGTAGTTAAAGCAGTAATTTGGGTTTAGCATTATATTTTGTCTTAGGGTCTATTAGAGATCATGTATAAAATGGAAAGTCCAGCGCTCCTATTGTTGACTGAAAGAGTGCATCTCAAAAGGATACAAGTATTCTTTTGTAACTGGAGAAGGAAATGGCAACCCACTCCAGTATTCTTGCCTGGAGAATCCCATGGACAGAGGAGCTTGGTGGGCTACAGTCCATGGGATCACAAAGAGTCAGATACCACTGAGTGACTAACAGTTATTCTTTTGTAACATTAATATCCTTAGATAANAACCCACTCCAGTATTCTTGCCTGGAGAATCCCATGGACAGAGGAGCTTGGTGGGCTACAGTCCATGGGATCACAAAGAGTCAGATACCACTGAGTGACTAACAGTTATTCTTTTGTAACATTAATATCCTTAGACAAGATGCCATCCAATAAACACTAATTACTCAAATTTTAGAAATACTGTTTATTTAAAAAATAACTAGTGACTACTTCACTCCCATTAGGATGGCTATTATCAAAGCATCAAAAATAGCAAGTGTTATCCAGGATGTGGAGAAATTACAACCTTTCACTCTTGGTGGGGATGTAAAATGGTGCAAACTGTTGTGGAAAACAATATGGTAGTTCATAAAAAACTAAAAATAGAACTACTGCACTGTACAGCAATTCCACTTCCAGATATATACTCACAAGAACAGAAATCAGAGACTTGAGCAGATATATACATGCACGCATGTTTATAGTGGCATTATTCACAATAGCCAAGAAGTGGAAGCAACCCAAGTGTCTGTGAACAGACAAATGGATTAAAAAAAAATGATACATGCTCAGACATAGATAAACCTTCAATACATAACGTTAAATAAAATTAATCAGTCACAAAACAACAAATATTATGATTCCACTTACATGGAGGTACCTAGAGTATGTCAAATTCATAGACTCACAAAGTAGAACCATGCTTGTCAGGGGCTGTGGGGTGAAGGGAGTTAATGTGAAATGGCACAGAGTTCTAGTTGAGGAAAGTGAAAAAAATCTGAGTTGGATGGTGGTGATGGTTCCACAACAATGTGATGTCTTTATGTCGCTGAACTGTACACTTAAAAAGAGTTAAAATTATAAATTCACATTATATTTAAATATATTTAAAAATATATTTGTGTATATTTTACCACAAAAAAAGAAGAGGAACAGACACACACAGACACACATAAATAAAAATAACTACTGATCTCCTGGTAAAGACACTGAAGGTACATAGAGCAGTGAACATTACATATAAAACATAGTCCTTGATTTGATAGGACTTACTATTTAGTAGGGGAGAAAAACAATAAAAAATGTAAAAATTCAACATACACACACATTCCCTTGGACACATACCCATCTTAGTCTTTTGCTAAGCACTGCTGTAAAGATCTTCATAGGAGCCTATGCCACTCTATCTCTTAAAAGCAGGTCTTTTATTTTTTTTAATTTTATTTATTTATTTTTGGTTATGCTGGGTCTTTGTTGCTGCTCAGGTTTCTCTCTAGTTGCAGTGCACGGGCTTCTCATCGCGGTGGCTTCTCTTGTTGCAGATCACCAACTCCAGGGCACAGGCTCAGCTCTTTGGGTACAGGGGCCCAGTTTCCCCGAGGCATGTGGGATCTTCCCGGATCAGGGATCAAACCCGTGTCCCCTGTATTGGCAGGCAGATTCTTTACCACTGAGCCACCATCAAAGCCCTCAAGGCAGGTCTTTTAATAGCGACTTTATTTTTCTAAATCCCCAGACCTGTGCAAGTAATCATCAAGGTGATCCCTCTTAACAGATACAGAAATGGAGAACTCATTTATTTTTGGCTGTGTTCGGTCTGTGTTGCTGCTCGAGGGCTTTCTCTAGTTTGGGTGAGCAGGGGCTACTCTCTAGTTGCGGTGGGCTGGCTTCGCATTCTCGTGGCTTCTCTCGTCACGAAGCATGGGCTCTAAGGCGCCCGGGCTCAGCAGTAGTGGCACAAGGAGGTGTCCAAGGCATGTGGAATGTTCCCAGACCAGAGAACCAACCTGCGTCCCCTACGTCCCCATTGGCAGGCAGATCTCCAACCACTGGACCACCAGGGAAGTCCCAGGCACAATTTAGATAAGCAAGTCCTTATATGTTTTATTCCTGTTACCTCTCTTGGATTAAAACACTACTTCTCAAACTAGGTGTGTAGTTCTGGTTTTCTGCTATGTCATTTCCTCTCATTCCTGTTAGACAAGAACTTATCAATTAGCTTTTCAAGAGCAATTTCACATGTAGTTCAGCAAGTATTTCCATCCACACATTCAAAGATTAGGTCTCAAAAATCAGCTTTGAAGTTAGTTGCTTGATCCTCAGAATCCACCAGTCATTTTGAGCTTTAGGATGAAAGATTTCCCTCTTGAAATTGCTAATGACTTGACAAGTTGGTGGGGAGTGCCATCATACTTTCCCACTAAGTATTTTATAACCCTTTTTTTTTTTTCAGATAGCTATATTATTCTAATTCTAAGTTGATGGAAATGTAATTTAATCAATCATCAAATTAATTTCTGTTAAACAGAGATTTGGGCTGGCATAAGCAATTTTTATGCAGGAAACCAGAGTTTGATCCCTGGGTCAGGAAGATTCCCTGGTGTAGGAAATGGCAACCCACTCCAGTATTCGTGCCTGGAAAATCCCATGGATGGAGGAGCATGGTGGGCTACAGTCCATGGGGTCACAAAGGGTCAGACACAACTGAGAGACTTACTTTTGGATATCTGCAGAAGGAAATTAGTTTGATAAACAGAAATGAGAGTTCTCTTCTATCCTAAGGCAGGGAATCTAAGATCATCATCCTGCACACTGACCAGCACCACTCCGTGGCTGTGGCTAATGCACAAAACTCTTGCACACCCAGAATATACATTTATAAACTTTTGGATTTTACACACACAGTTTTTCCCCTGAAACACAACTTAAATATGTCTTGTGTTGCTTTGGATTCTCCCAGAAGCAGGCACTGAGCCAAAGTTTCAAGTGCAGACAGTTTATGTGGGAGGTGATCCCAGGAGACACCAGTGGGGAGCAGGAAAGCCAGATGGGAAAGAGAGGCAGCAAGTGAAGGGTTTGTTTTCAAGCAGGGTACCAGTGTGAGTAACTAAGACTTAACCCTGCAGCAGCATGCAAGGACCTCGGAACCACCCTATCCAGGGGCAAGTGTGCTGGGTAGTTATTACACCTCCTCCTGTCAATCACCGATGGAGGGGTTGGGGAGGGGGGAGTTTCCTCCATGCCTCTCAGGCTGGGGCAAAGACAGACCTGGAGATCAAGCAAAGTCCTCAGGCAAAGAAAGGAGGGAGCTGGCGGCTGGATATGAGGTGGGTGTGCACCAAAGGGGCAAGGATGAGGGCTGATCTGCTTGACAACATCACCATATCTGTCCTCCTAAAACTTCTAAGCAGGATTAGTTGCCTCTTTTCTCCTGTTTCTTCCAGAATTTATTCAGCTGCCCAATGTCATTACACATCACAGAACCTCACACACCTCTCTTTCTCTACAGGGACCCTGCAGCCTCCAAAGGCAGGAACAGCGACTTCCTGCATAAGCAGGTGAGCGTTACAAAACATGAGGCTTCCAGATGCCTTGTTCTTTCTAAAGGCCTCTTTAAAGCAATGAAAAACCCTAGAATGCAGGAAGTTTCTCTGGTTTCTGGTTGCTATTCTTCTTTCCAAATATAAAGAGAAGAAATCTGGGCTGATTTATGGAATTAAAAATATAATGTTCCAAATAAAAGTATACATCATATGGTGATAAGTACCAAAAAAGAAATATACAGCAGAGGAAGGCGGTATAATGTGCATCAGGTATGCTATTTTATTTACTCTTTTTGGCTGAGCCAAACAGCTTGCAGGATCTTAGTTCCCCAACCAGGAATTGAAGATAGCCCCAGCAGTAAAAACACCTAGTCCTAAAGGTAAAGAATCCGCCTGCAATGCAGCAGACAAAACATGGGTTGAATCCCTAAGTCTGGAAGATCCCCTGGAGAAGGCAATGGCAACCCACTCCAGTATTCTTGCCTGGAAAATCCCACAGACAGAGGAGCCTGGGGGGCTACAGTCCATGGGGTCGCAAAGAGTAGGACACAACTGAGTGACTAAGCAACAACAAAACTATTGGATTGCCAGGGAATTCCCAAGGGTATGCTATTTTAGATGAGGAGGGTGGGAAGGGACATCATTTTATATGCTATATATAATATATACTAGTCACAATTACTAAAAGATAATAAATGTATATATATATATACACATACACATGATGTATTATTATGTATTATAATTATATATAATGTACCATATATGTACAAGTGTGTGTGTGTATATATATACATATGTGTGGGTATACATATACACTTCTTATCCTTTAGTAATTCAAGTTCTAGGATCTTGTACATAGACATTTGTGTAAGTACTAGAATATTCACTTCAGCAGTGTCTGTAGCAGCCAAAGACTAGAAACAGTCTAGCCATCTATCTAGGTAAGAAATATTTGTATAGCTTTTAATATATGTCAGGCACTGTTCTGTGTTTTATAGATATTAACTCACTTAATGCTCAACAAGAAACTTATTAAGGGTCTAATGTCATTATTCCCTTTTTCAGATGAGAAGACTGAGGCACAGAAATTAGGTCATTTGTCCAACTTAGCACAGTGAGGAAGTGGTAGAATCAGGATTAAAGCCCAGGCTGTACAGCTTCGGAGTTTGAACACTTGACCTGGATGCTGTCTTCTCCTCTGAGGGGAGATTAATTAAATCAAGGTTCTAACACTTCAGTGGAANGTCCAACTTAGCACAGTGAGGAAGTGGTAGAATCAGGATTAAAGCCCAGGCTGTACAGCTTCGGAGTTTGAACACTTGACCTGGATGCTGTCTTCTCCTCTGAGGGGAGATTAATTAAATCAAGGTTCTAACACTTCAGTGGAATTCTAAGGCATTGCTTTTTTTAAAAATTGGGGGGACCTCACTGGTGGTCCAGTGGTTAAGACACCCAGTGCAGGGGGCATGGGTTCAATCCCTGGTCAGGGAACTAAGATCCCACATGCCATGAAGCGCAGACCCAAAAAAAGAAAAAATGAGGGCAGTTTTATAACAGTTGATATGGAAATATCGAAGATATTAACTAACAGCATGAAGATACTGAACAGTGTGAAAACTACACTAACATTTTTACAAAACGGGGAAGAACACGTGCATGTGCTTTATCAGTTAGAGAGCGGTTCTATAAGGATACATGTAAAAACAGAAGGGGTACACTTTTGGGAGGAGAGGAACTGGGAGATAGAAAAATTTTTAAAGACTTTTCTGGCATTGTTTAATTGCTTATCATGCACGTGTAATACCTAGTTTATTGACTATAACTTTAAAAAATTGAGGAAATTCCCTGGTAGTCCAGTGGTTAAGACTGAGCATTTTCACTGCTGACCCAAGGATCAAACTCAGGTTCAATCCCTGGTCAGAGAACTAAGATCCTGCCAGCTGCACAGTATGGTCAAAAATTAAAATCTTTTAAATTAAAATAATTTTAAAATAAATATAATAAAAATTGCAAGGAAATAAAACTTCTGCCAATAGAGCAATGGAAAATGTCATCTGAAGTTTTTTAAAGATTCATTCGTTTATTTTATTTTGGGCTGTGCTGGATCTTTGCTACCTCTCAAGGGCTTTCTCAAGTTGCAGTGAGTGGGGGCAACTCTTTGTTGCATGGTGCAGGCTTCTCGTTGCAGGTGCTTGTTGCAGAGCATGGGCTCTAGGCATCTGAGTTTCAGCAGCTGCAGAGCAGGGGCCCACAGTTGTGCTGTGTAGGCTTAGTTGCCTTGAGGCACATGGGATCTTCCTAGAGCAGGAATCAAATCCATGTCTCCTGCACTGGCAGGTGGATTCTTAACCACTGGACCACCAGGGAAGCCCTCATCTTCTGAAATTTTTCAGAACTTACTTTATACTTCAAGGTCAAAGTAAAAGACCCAAGGTAAAAACTTCGTTAACTTTCATATGGCTTAAAAAATCTTGGCTGATTTATCAGCTTTACTTTTATCAAATTGTGAAACGCATTAAATTCACAAGTAAATTTTAATGAAAATAATTGCACAATATGGAGTTATTTCCTTAGAGTCTATAATGTTTTTAAAATGGCCATGATGTCAAGCTCCTTTTCTGACTTTGTACACTAACCTTTGAAATAAAAAAGAAAGAAAGGCAACTATTTCCAACACCTTTGTGAAATCATTTTGTCTCCATGTTCGGCACCTATTCCACGATCTGTAATTTAAAATCTCATGGCCCTAAAAATGAATCCACTATTCTTTTAATTCAATAGCACTCAGTCCCCCACCAAAATCTTCATTTCTTCCTATTTTACTTGAATAACTTTAATTATCTTTATGTTAAATAAACTCAGGAAATTGGTTCCTACAAATGAGAGTAAGAAAGTATTTTTTCCTGGTTTCATTAATAGTAAATGAAAGTAATCGAAGACTATATCTCCTTTATTCAAAAAGAATTTGTTTTTTTCATGGACAGGCATACATTGCTGAAAATGTAAAAATTTTAGGGCAACTGTGTTCTCATAATTAGGATTCCTATAGGAGATTAGGGAGGATAAAAATATATTTCAGCAAATACTGGAAACCACTTGCTTATAATTTCTCACTCTGCCTAGAAAAAAATGACTCAAGTTAATTCTGTTTATTAAAATAAGAAAATGCTCAATTGAGGGGACCAGAATAGTTTCAATGAAAGATATAAATTTCTTTAATACAGCAAAATTTGAGAATCTTCCATTATATGAAGATATGACATTATCCTGGTTAGATGGTAAAACTAAGAAGGGATAAGATTAAAAAAGCATTTACTAAGACTTTGAAATTCTCCATGTTTGTTACCAACAGAAGCAGTAAGCAGGTTTTGAGGTTTGCAGAGAAAAAACCCAACTTCTCTAAAAGGGAATTTAAGATTTTCCAGATAAAAGCTTCCTCAACCGAAGCTATAGGTATGTTCTACCTAACTTAGGTCTTGCTCCTAATCTTGAAAGACAGACCACTATTCAATTAGTTCCATAAGCTGAAAATCAGGATCATTCTTGGATTTTCTTTTGCTCTATCGTCCACATTCAATGCACTTCCCAGGTGGCTCAGTGGAAAAGAATCCACCTGCCAAGGCAGGAGACGTGAGTTTGATCCTTGGGTCAGGAAGATATCCTGGAGAAGGAAATGGCAACCCACTCCCGTATTCTTGCCTGGGAAATAATGGTCAGAGGAGCCTGGTAGGCTACAATCCATGGGGTCACAGAGTCAGACCAGACTTGGCAACTGAGCATGCTCACACATCACGTCCAGAGCATCGCCAAGTCATTCATTCATTGATTTATCGTAAGTGAACAAGGATGGCTCCTTCCTTCAATTGCTGCCTTATTTTCTTTCTCTCTTCACGAATCTCTCTAAAGACTGATCTCTGCACCAGCTTCATTTCCTCATATTCCCCTAACTCTGCCCTGGCTGACCTCTGACCTGACCACTCCATGGAAACACTGATGACATCTGAGTCACTAAACCAGTGGCTGCTTTTCATCTCTCCTCTTTCTGGATTTCAACCACATTCCACAATCTTAGCCCCTTCCTCCTGAAAGCATTTCCTAGTGCCCCAGTTTTCGCGTTCATCTGGTTTTTCTCCTAGCTCTCAGGTTACTGCTGTGTATCCTGGTAAGACTACCCTTGACCTCACTATCTACAGCAAGTCTCTCTTAGAGCCTCAGAGCAGCGTGTACTCTCTACAGCACTTTTCACTTTGGTAATTCTACATTGACTATGTCTGCCTCCTACAAATCCATAAGCTCTGTAAAGACATTTTCCTTACCTTGATGTCCTCGTAGCACAGTGCCTGGGACACAATTCGGTTCAGGTCAGTCACTCAGTCATGTCCGAGTCTTTGCGACCCCACAAATTGCAGCACGCCAGGCTTTCCTGTCCATCACCAACTCCCGGCTGCTGCTGTTACTGCTGCTAAGTCGCTTCAGTCGTGTCCAACTCTGTGTGACCCCATAGACAGCAGCCCACCAGGCTCCCCCGTCCCTAGAATTCTCCAGGCAAGAACACTGGAGTGGGTTGCCATTTCCTCCTCCAATGCATTAAAGTGAAAAGTGAAAGTGAAGTCGCTCAGTTGGNTGAGAGTCCCTTGGACTGCAAGGAGATCCAACCAGTCCATTCTAAAGGAGATCAGTTCTGGGTGTTCTTTGGAAGGAATGATGCTAAAGCTGAAACTCCAGTACTTTGGCCACCTCATGTGAAGAGTTGACTCATTGGAAAAGACCCTGATGCTGGGTGGGATTGGGGGCAGGAGAAGAAGGGGATGATAGAAGATGAGATGGCTGGATGGCATCACCAACTTGATGGACATGAGTTTGGGTGAACTCCGGGAGTTGGTGATGGACAGGAAGTCCTGGCGTGCTGTGATTCATGGGGTCGCAAAGAGTCGGACACGACTGAGCGACTGAACTGAACTGAACTAGTCTCTAAGTGTGTAAGTGAAAAGAAGAGTCACATATCTGTCACTTTAAATCAAATGTTAGATTAAGCTCAGTAGAAGACCCTTCAACTTAGACAAGACCCCAATGCTAGAAAAGATTGAAGGCAGGAGGAGGAGGGGGCAACAGAGAATGAGATGATTGGATGGCATCACTGACTCAGTAGACACGAGGTTGCATAAACTCTAGGAAATAGTGAAGGTTGGGGAAGACAGGTGTGCTGCAGTCCATGGAGTCACAAAGAGTCGGACACCACTTAGTGACAACATCAACAACAGTTAAAAAGTCAAGTGAAAGCTGAGACTGGCCAAACAGCCAGGCTCTTGTGCTAGTTAGCCAAGTTGTGAATGCAAAGGAAAAGGGCTAGAAGGAAATTAAAAATGCTACTTCAATGAAAACGTGAACAATAAGGTCAAAGAGCCTTATAGCTGAAATGGAGAACATTTTAGTGATCTGGATAGATCAAACCACTCACAACATTCCTTAAACCAAAACCTAATCCAAAGCAAAGCCCTAACTCTCTTTAATTCTGTGACTCCTGAGGGAGGTGAGAAACTGCAGAAGGAAGTTAGACAGTAGCAGAGGTTGGTTCATGAGGTTTCTGGAAAGAAACCATCTCCATAACGTGGAAGAGCAAGGTGAAGCAGCCTATGCTGCTGTAGAAGTTGCAGCGTCATTCAGAAGAGTTAGCTCTCAGATGACAAGGGGGGTGTGTGTGTGTGTGTCTGTGTGTGTGTGTGTGTTCAGTCACTAGTCATGTCCAACTCTTGTGACCCCATGGACTACAGCCCACCAGGCTCCTCTGTTCATGGAAGTGGCTACACTAAACAACAGATTTTCCCTAGAGATGAAACATCCTTAAACTAGGAGAAGATGCCATCTGGGACTTACAGCTGAAGAGGCTATCTCAATTCCTGGTTTCAAAGCTGCAAAGGAAAGGCTGATTCTCTTGTTATAATATAGCTGGTGACTTTCAAGTTGAACCCAATACTCCTTTTTCATTCCTAAAGTCCTCATTACCCTTAAGAATTAGACTGAATATACCCTACTGGTACTCTGAAAGTGAAACAATAAAGTCTAGATGACAGCACATCTGTTTAAAACATGGTTTACTGAATATTTTAAGCTCATTGTTGAGACCTCCTGCTCAGAAAAGATTTTTCAAAATATTAATGCTCATTGACAATGCACCTGGTCACTCAGAGCTCTGATGGAGATGTATAATGAGATTAATGTGGTTTTCATGCCTGCTAATGCAACTTCCATTCTGAAGCCCATGGATAAAGAGTAATTTTAAGTCTTATTATTGTAAGAAATAGATTTCATAAGGCTGTATCTGCCAGAGATAGCAATTCCTCTGGTGGACCCGGTCAAAATAAACTGAAAACCTTGTAGAAAGGATTCACCATTCTAGATACCATTAAAAACATTCACGGTTCATGGGAAGAGGTCAAAATAGCAACATTAACAGGAGTTTTGGAGAAAATGACTCCAACTCTAATGCATGACTTTGAGAATTTCAGGATTTCAGTGAAGGAAGTTACTGCAGATGTGGTGGAAATAGCGAGACCTAGAATCAGAAGTGGAGTCTGAAGATGTGACTGAATTACTGCAATCTTATTTTAAAACTTTTAATGGATGAGGGGTTCTTCTCATTGATAGTTGACATAGCAGGAACAGGGTTTGAGAGGATTGACTCCAGTTTTGCAAGAAGTTGTGTGGATAAAATGCTATCAAACACCTCTGCATGCTACAGAGAACTTGTTTGTGAAAGAAAGAGGCCATGGATGTTTCCTTGGTGACTTAGAAATTACCGCAGCCACCTCAAGCCTTCAGCAACCACCACCCTGACCAGTCAGCAGCCATCAACATCAAGGCAAGACCCTCTCCCAGCAAAAAGATTACAACTCCCTGAAGATGATGGGTAGCATTTTTATTAGCAATAAAGTATTTGAAAATTAAGGTATTGCACACTTAATAGACCATAGTACAGTATATGCACTGGGAAATCAAAAATTCGTGATTCACTTTATTGTGATGCTTGCTTTAATGTGGTTGTCTAGACCCAAATCTGCAATGTGTCTGAGGTCTGCCTGTACAATCAAGTATTGGTCCATGCAATTTCAAAAAGGCAGTGAGCAAGGCTACAACAGAACTGGCTGAACAGGAACGCTGAAGAAATAAGAAATTTTCTCCATCTTGATAACTCAGAGGTATTTTTTTCAAAAGACTAGATAAAGGCAAAAGATAAGGCTGCAGATAAAGAAATGTAATTACATGACTAATATTTCAAAATCAATTCTATCTTAAAATGAGTTTCCATGTTACAGAAAAAGAGAACTAAAGCAGTGATTTTTATTTCCTTGGATAGCATGCCATGGCAGGCTGGACACTTAAAGGTATCTTCTAGGACAAAGGCTGTCACATGAGCTTGAATATTTCAACTATTAAAAACAGTGTATCTTTTTAATGGACTATTCTGGATAACTTGCAAATAACTGTATTTTAAAGCAAATTTTTTCCTTCAGGAAAAAAACTGTAGTTTCTATTTTGCTGTACTGTGAATAATATTCATATGCTTACTGAGCTAGTATATAAACAGCTGTACATTTAATCTTTTCCTATCTTTCCTGTTGTTCAGAGTAGTAAAATTAAATGATAGCAATGCAGACTATTAATGCCTCAGAGCCTAAAAAATTGGGGGGATGGCACATTTCCAATGTAATAACTCACATTCTACTGTTCCATAAGATGATTCTGCATAGAAAAACTGCAACAAGCTTGCTTAATAAGACAGAAAATCACTAACATTTATTTGACAAATTTATCGAGAGCCTACTATGAACTAGGCCCTGTGCTAGCTATTTCACATGTTTATGGGTTAGAAAGTGTGGGAAAGATGACAAAATTGGAAATTTTATTCTCTTTGAAAATGAATATATGCTATAAATATTCGATGCAGGGAGAACTCTGAAACTTCTTCGTTGAAAGAATTTCTCTCTCAAAACTACAATGAGCCTTGCACCTGCTAGATTGACTTTCAAAAAGATAAAGTGTTGGTGAAGATGTGGAGAAAAGGGAATCTTTGTGTAGTATTGGTGGGAAAGTAAATTGGTGTAGGTACTATTGAACACAGTAGGGAGGTTCCTCAGAAAATTAAAAATAAAACCACCATATGATCCAGAAATTCCAACTCTGGGTATAGATCTGAAGGAAACAAAATCAGTCAGAAAAAGATAGCTGCACTGCATGTTTCCTGCAGCCTTACTCATAGTAGCCAAGACAGGGAAACAAACTAAATGTCCACCAGCGGATGTATGGATAGAGAAAATGTAGTGTACATACACAATGGGATATTATTCAGCCATAAAAAGAGATGGAAATCCTGCCACTGGTGACAGCAAGGATATACTTTGAGGATATTATGCTAAGTGAAGTAAATCACAGAAAAACAAATACTGTATGATCTCACTTATACGTGGAACCTAAAAAACACCCAACTAACCAAACTCACAGAGAAGAGAGAATAGATTGTCAGTTGCCTGAGGCAGGGGGCCAGGGCTGGGTGCTGAAAGACAAGCAAAATGGGTGAAGGCAGTTAAAAGGAACAAACTCCCAATTGTAAATTACTGGGCATGTAATGTACAGCATAGTGACTACAGTTAATACCGTACTGCACAGTTGAAAGCTGCTGAGAAAGCAGATCCTTGAAAGTCTTACCACAAGGCAAAAAAAATGTAACTATGTGAGGTGATGGATGTCAGTTAACTTAAGTCCTATGCTGGGTATCGGGCCTTTTAACAGATCAACTGAGATCCACGGTAGGGAAATTTTCAAGTCTCCAACTCCTCTGATCAGGCAAATGGACAGACAATGGACCTGGGAGAAGGACCGCGCTCAATGACGTGCACTGAAACTCCCTCCCTTTGATCCATCTGCCACCTGCTTCTTGAAGGACACTGATAGCAATGCTGGAGATTCGAGGAATAAAGATGTCCTTTTTTAAAAATTAATTTTTATTGGAGTGGTTGCTTTCCTGCTGTTAGTTTCTGCTGTACAGCAAAGTGAATCAGCTGTATGTTTACATATATCCCTCTTTTTTGGATTTCCTTCCCATTTAGGTCACCACAGAGCACCGAGTAGTCTCCTGTGCTTTGCAGTAGGCTGTCATGAGTTATTTTATGCACACTATCAATAGTGGATATGTCAGTCCTAATCTCCCAATTCATCCCACCTCCCTTCATAAATCTTGCTTTCAATAGCACACATATATTCAAAGCAAAATCCATTAGCAAGCAGACACCCAGGAACAGGATTATCTGGCATTTAAAAATAGATTTTGCAAGACACAAAGCTTTCAATTTAAAAATTATTTATTAAAAAACATATTCTCCCAATTTTGATTGCATTTCAAATTAAATAAGGAGTGATGTTACAAATCAACGGATCAGATCCTTTCATACAGAGGATGATGATGGCCTCATTAGCGAGGAGTATAGTCTACTAAATAGTGGAGTATGAATCCAACTCATTCCCCTCGTCATGAAAGGTAGGCATAATTGATAGATCTCATACCAGAAAAAGTTATAAAGCATGTTTCATATTTCAGTTAAATGTTTAGTTATTATAAAATGACATTGGCTTAAAAGAGCATCCACGTTATGCTCTGGATTTTCTTTTGCAAAATCCAAGGGAACGTGATTGTTTGGCAGCGTCTTCTCTGCTCATGAAGAAGCACCCGAGATTCGCTGTGTTTCCCACCTTTGGGTTTCCAGTGATTGAAACATGCTGGAAGCCTGAGAGCACTAGCAATGCCACACAGATCCCAGAGCTTAAAAGGAGTCTCTGACATGTCCTGGAGCTTTTATCAACTTCAGATGAATACACAGAACACCAAGTCACTAAAAAAAAAAAAATGACTTTCAGAAAAAACACCCTGAAAGGAAACCCTCTTGTATTCTTCAGTGTTGAAAACTTTGGGGTGAGGACTGGTCTCTTTCAATGGTTCAAGTAGTCAGTCTTTTCTCAACAGTTTCTTGATAAGCGACAAATCTTCTCAAATTCATCTTCACGTTGTCAAGAACACACAGCTGATCTGGACTGTATTTAGTTCTCCCTTCTTTTCGTATCTGCCAAAAAAATATCATATGAGATTTGGTATCTACCACTAACTCCTTTAAATAAGAAAGCATTTAATTTGGGGTGTATTTATTTTTAGAACAAACGGTTGCCAGAAATTGGTGGAACATTTTCACTTCCAAGGTGATGGAACACAGTACATGAGCTGTAACAAAGATAAATTAGATCAGGCACCTTTTATTCATTTTTTATTTATTTTTGGCTGTGCTGGGTCTTCGCTGACGTGCGCAGGCTTTCTCTAGCTGGAGCGAGCAGGGGCTACTCTCTAGTTGCGGTGCGTGGTCTTCCCGTTGTGGTGGGTTTTCTTTTTGCAGAGCACAGGCTCTAGGGCGCATAGGCTTGAGTAACTCCAGCGAGTGGATTCAGTAGTTGTGGTGCATGGGCTTAGCTGCCTCTTGGCATGTGCGATCTTCCTGGACCAGGATTGAACCCGTGACCCCTGCACTGGCAGGTGGATTCTTAACCACTGGACCACCAGGGAAATCCTGTGCACCTTCTAAATGACACTTATAAGAAAAACTGAATTGTAGACTTTAAAAAGAATGGGTATTATGGTATATGAACTAACCCTCACCTCTAATCTTGAGCAGTGGTTCTCAAATTTTAGCATTTGGAAAAGTCAAAGTTTCTCAGTCATGTCCAACTCTTTGCAATCCCATGGAATATACAAGCCAGGCTACTGGAGTGGGTAGCCGTTCCCTTCTCCAGGGGATCTTCACATCCCAGGGATCAAACCCAGGTCTCCTGCATTACAGGTGGACTCTTCACCAGCTGAGCTATCAGGGAAGCCCCCCAAAATACTGGAGCGGGTAGCCTAACCCTTCTCCAGGGGATATTCCCGACCCAGGAATCAAACCGGGATCTCCTGCATTGCAGTCGGATTCTTTACTAGCTGAGCTACCAGGCAAGTCCATTTGGAAGGCTTATTTAAAAAACAGATTGCTAAAGCTCCAATACTTTGGTTACCTGATGCAAAGAGCAAACTCATTGTAAAAGACCCTGATGATGGGAAAGAGAGGGCAGGAGGAGAAGGGGATGACAAAGGATAAGATGGTTGGATGGCATCACCAATTTAATGGACATTAATTTAGGAAAATTCAAGGAGATAGTAGTGAAGGACAGTGAAGCCTGGCATGCTGCAGTCCATGGGGTTACAAAGAGTTGGACGTGACTGAGCGACTGAACAACAAGGCCGGTCCACATAGTTTCTGATTTTTAGTAGGTCTGGAATTGGGCCTGAGAATTTGCATTTACAACAAGTTACCAAGTGATGCTGGCACTGCTGATACAGGGCACTTTTGAGGATATCTGCTCTGGAGAAGTTTCTTAGTAAAATGCATTATGCTGTGTTTAAATGCAATCTGGGGCTAAATATAAACCAAACAGCTTTTAATGCAACTGTGGTTTCATTTACAAAGGACAGTCGTATAAAAAACTGCACGCTGCCATTCTGGCTAACAAAGATACTTCATCAGGGCTTTATAGCTTTGAGAAAAAAAAACACTGGGTTAAATAGCACTATCACTGCCATGCATACTAGGTAGGCAAATCAATCAGAACAATGGACGTTCCGGAGATGAGGGGTTATTCTCCTAGTTCACAGCTGACATAACTGCTCTCTAAGCATTTGCTTCTGCAGAGTCTGATGACACTCAACCACATCTGCTTTCCCAGGGGCTGCAAGGACAGGAGATATTTTCCTTTCCCTTCAGACTCCTTTTTCAGAAGTTTAGAGGGCCTGTGACCCTTAAGAACAATGTGGACACCCTCCATGTACTGATTTAGAAATGTCTCTAGGAGACAGTGTGAAATAAAAGTGCGTAAAGTACAAGGCTGTGAATATATTATGCTATCTGTTGGACAATAAAGGGGAAAAATACTAACGTACATTTGTCTTTGTGCAGAGAAACACCATTCGGTTTGGTTACCCATGAGGCAGGCTGGGAACAGGTGGGAATAAAACTTCTCACTGCCTAAAAAATAAACACCAAGGGAATGTGCTTGGAGGTCCAGTGGCTAAGACTCCATGCTCCCAATGCAGGGGACCCAGGTTTGATCCCTGGTCAGGGAGCTAGATCCACCTGCTGCAACTAAAGATCCTGCATGCCACAGCGAAGACAGAAGATCCAGTGTACCCCAACTAAGACGCCGAGCAGCGAAAATAAACAAAGAAAAAAAAGCCACCCCCAAACAAAAAATAACCGCCCCCCCCAAGGGTGTGGGGAGGGTGAAATGGGTGAAAGTGGTCAAAAGGTACACACTTTCAGCTCCAGATGATCCCTGAACACTGCAGGGGTGAGGGGTGCCAACTCCCTATCCCCTTGTTGAAAACGCAAGTGCAAGTTCACTGTTGGCCACAGGTCCAGCCAACCGCAGATCATATAGTACTGCAGTATTTACCACAGAAAAAAAATCCATGTATTTAAGTGCACCTGCACAGTGTCATTCAAGGATCAACTGTGTAACAGAAGTAAGTTCTGAGGATGTAATGCAAGGTGACTACCGTTAACAACACTGTATTATATATTTGAAAATTACTAAGAAAGTAGATCTTAAAAGTTTTCATTACAAGAAAATAAATTTATCACTACGTGTGGTGATGTATGTTAACTAAATTTATTGTGGTAATCATTTTCCAACATATATACATCTCCAAACATTATGTTGCACACCTAAAACTATGTTGCAGTATGTCAATTTATATCTCAAAACAAAACAAAACCCAAACAAACAAAACCAGAGGCTTAAACAAAGCATAATTAAGAGCAAAATGATTAATCCCCCCCCTTAAGACTAAAGTCACCTACTAGCGAAGATTAAATCAATGTCAGTCACTATATTATATTTTTAAATGTAAGATGTCAAAACATGAAAATGCTACAAGACAAACCAGTTATTAACGTTCCTAAACAAACACTGATATATCTATGAGAATGTGCATGGCACGTGTGGCTATTTTTTTTTTCTTCTGGAAAAGAAAACTATTTTTTACACCTTAAAAAATTTCAAAAAGTTTACATTTCTAGACATACAATCATTTTACCTAAAAACTTGTCACAGAGTTCTGCCTATGGGAATTGAATTCTGTCTTTGACGCTTGTTAGAGAAAAGAAATAGACATTGGAAAGCAACAAAAGTAAGCTAATTTTCCATTAAAACCTCTACTTTCCTGACAGAGAATTAAAGGCAAAAGTTTAATTCAAAATGTAAAGTCAAAAATTACAAATATTTTTATTTCTCAAAATGAAATATATAGATTTAAATACAAGGAGAATTGGCCAACTTAAATTTGTGAATATGTGATCAAAAGCTGTTTTTAAAATTTCTCATTGCTTTCCCTCAACCACTAAAACATTTTAAATTATCTTTTTTACTCTAAGTTAGCTTTGATGCTTCTGATGAATCAATCAATTGATGGATAAAAAGGCAAATGAAGGTAGCTGCATTCTCCATTACAGACCGGCTGAGAGTTTGCCTTTTTTTTTCACAGAGGACCAAAGGGAAATAAATGAAGTCAGCCTACAACGCATTACATGATATAAAATAAATTTAACACTGTCTCTGAAAGTGCTTTGCAGGCCGGACTGTAGTGCTTACACATAAGCATCATTAACATTGCTAAACCACCGCAGAGAGAAGAACTTGTCCACACCATTTTGGCTCAAGTCACAGTGATTCAACAGAAAGGGCTCAGTCGCCCTGACTCAGCCAACAAGCATTTACACAGAACTGGGGATGAAGTGCTATATGAATCACCAAGATTGCAAGCAGGGAGCCACGCACACCCTTGTCCCACAGAACGCGGAGACATCAGCATTTCTAAATAAACCATCTGCTGTTTAGTCACAAAGTCGTATCCGACTCTTTTGCAACCCCACGGACTGAAGCCTGCTGGGCTCCTCTGTCCATGGGATTTCCAGTATTCCATGGGAATACTGGAGTGGGGCTGCCATTTCCTTCTCCAGGGGATCTTCCCACGTCTCCTGCGTTGGCAGGTGGACTCTTTACCACTGAGCCATCAGGGAAGCCAAATAAAATGTTCCATACCTTCATTTTGAAGACTGGCTGGAATTCTTTCAGAGTAGATAACAATTTAATTTGAACTGAGGCCCTTTCAGCTTCTTTACCGTCTGCAAAAACGTCAAAGAGGGCATCCAAGGCCTCCCCTGCTACCACAAGACAGGGATCTTTGGTGGCAACCTCAAGCAGAAAGCACCCGATGGTCTGGAGAAAACAAAACACAGCAAGGGATCATCCAATATTCTAAGTCAGTATTCAAAATAAGTACTAACTCGAAATGTGACAACAATTCACGCATGGTTTTACACACATATGCTAGGGAAAAGTTAACACTTCTAAAAGACTAAAGACTTGACACGTATTTACAAAAATACCAAGCATAATGTAAGCAAGATAAATTCAAAACCTTAGTTTATATTAGTAAATAAAGTGAACTAAGATCCATAAATGACATATGATAGACTGACACTGGAATTTATTAAATTTTCCCTTCTATCTCTATCAAGAAGGCTTTTCCCACGGTGTCAAATGCATATAAATATTATCAGTAACAAAAAAAAACTCTGCTTTTTAAATTATATGAGAAACACTCAGACATTAAAAAAATTAAGAACATGCGATCTCATTTTGCCTCACTATGATGATTTTTAACATCCACTCATTTTTTTATGATTAGCTAGCTATAGGAACAAACTGTTCCCAATGTGAAGAACTGGTCAAAAGTCAAGCTGTTTTATTTTGGTTGTTTTGCTTCACCGTTTACATCTTTAAGGGCAGTGTGCACACCTGTTATTACGGGTGAGAGAGTGAAAATGCTGAGTCTGAAATGCAGCTCTACTGTAAATAACAGGGTGACTCCGGGACCTTGCTACTCACTCCGGACCTCCATTTTCTCATCTAAATTTAAGTGGTCAAGAAGACCTCTAGGAGAGTATTTAAATTTAATATCCCATTGGGACTTCTCTGGTGGTACAGTGGTTGAGAATCCGCCTGCCAAAGCAGAGGACACAGGTTCAGTTCCTGGTTCGGGAAGATCCAACAAGCTGGGGAGCAGGTAGGGCCGTGCGCCACAACCGCTGAGTCTGCGCTCCAGAGCCCAGGAGCCACAGCCACCGCAGCCCGAGTGCCCGAGAGCCCGCGCTGTGCAGCAAGGCAAGCCCCTGCGACGAGAAGCCTGTGCCCTGAAACGAAGAGCTGCTCCCCTCACTGCAACCAGAGAAAGCCCACACGCACCAGTGAAGACCAGGCACAGCCAAAAGTATGAATACTAAATAAACTTAATATCCTATTGCAAACATGGAACGTACAGCATCACCTATGAAGCAGTCTTACTGAAAAAGTTGAACCTGAATCTAACCTAGCCTTTAGATCTAAGCTCCACTCTGCAGGAAATTCAAAAGATAAAGGAACAAACTTAACGCCACCAGGAGGCAACAGGACAAATCTACAAGGCTGAACACTAGGAGCCAACTGACCCAGAAGCTGAGGGAGAGGCGGCGTGTGGGAGGGCTAGACGGGCCACAGCTCTCAATGAAGAGAGACTTCCGTTCAGTCGCGCAGTCGTGTCCGACTCTGCGACCCCATGAATCGCAGCACGCCAGGCCTCCCTGTCCATCACCAGCTCCCAGAGTTCACTCAGACTCACGTCCATCGAGTCGGTGATGCCATCCAGCCAGCTCATCCTCGGTCGTCCCCTTCTCCTCCTGCCCCCAATCCCTCCCAGCATCAGGGTCTTTTCGAAGACCCCAAACCAAGCACAACATGGAGACCTGACTTAGACCCTGCTTTAAACAGACAGTCTGTAAACAGTTATCCTGGGGACAACTGGAAGAATTGAAATATGGACCAAGTATCAGACATATTAAGAAATAATCGTGTATGGCATAATGATGGTGGCTACACAAACAAACTGCCCTTATTTTTAAGACATGCATACTGAATAATAGGGACACAATACCAGGATGTCATTAAGTTAACACATTGAGCAGAGGAACTACTTTAAGTACATATGATAGAAAACTCTGTTAAATACGCTTGCTGGCTATACAAAATTCACTGCACTTTCTACTTTTCTTCATGCTTGAAAATGTGACTAAATAAAAAATTTTGGAAATCTTACGTTATGCTTGAGAAAAATTTGCTGAGAACAATTTGCTAAAGTGGACCTTGGACTTGACAGTCTTAAGGGGTGGGAAGTGACTACACCTACACGTGCTCAATGGTATATGTGTACACATACAGACTGATACAGCCATGCTCTCTCACTTAGGGTCTATGTATTAGAATCTGGAGTGACACACAAGGAATGGGTAAGTGGCTGCCTCTCTGAGTGGAACTAGGGGACTGGAATTTTAGGAGTGATGTGCCTAAGCTTCCCTGGTGGCTCATCTGGTACAGAATCTGCCTGCAATGCAGGAGACCTGGGTTGGAACCCTGGGTTGGGAAGATCCCCCAGAGAAGGAAAAGGCCACCCACTCTAGTATCCTGGCCTGGAAAATTCCATGGAATATACAGTCCATGGGGTCACAATGGGTTGGGCACGACTGAGCAACTTTCACTTTCAAATGGTTTGGATGTGCACATATCGTCGTTTTGAAACAGGCTTCTAAAAAATACCAGTCACACTGTTAACCTCTTAGCAAGTTAAGAAGTACTTTAGGGGCTTCCCTGGTGGCTCAGTGGTAAAGGATCTGCCTGCCAGTGCAGGAGACATGGGTTCAATCCCCAAATCTGGGAAGATCCCACATGCCCTGGGGCAACCAAGCCTGCGCACCACACTATTGCGCCCACGCGCTGCGACTACTGAAGGCCACGAGCACTAAAACCTGCGCTCCACAAGGGAGGCGCCGTCACAGTGAAAGCCTGTGCCCTGCAACGAAGACCCGCTACAGCCAAAATAAATAAATAAAATTATATATAAAAAGGAAATAATTTATAATAACCAGTTTATTATCCACTACCAGTAATCCACGCTTTGGCAATTACTGTTAGCACAAAGAAGGGTACCTTTACCATTACTGTCCCTTTAGTTACTAGGCTGTACCTCTGGCAGTGCAGTTGCTGAGCAACTTGCTTAGATCAAGTGCTGGAAGCAAACATGCTGAGTGAGCTCCTTGTGTGCAGGCACTACCAGAGTTGCCGCTTAAAATTTACGGAGTGGTCTTGGGATGAACTGGGTGGCAAGGTACAGACTGCACTTCAGCCTGGTGTGCTGGGAAAACTGTTTGGATTGCTCTATATCCTCAGGAGAATATGATGTGCACACATTTTACGCAACAGTCAAAGCAGGGTCAACCTGAACAACTTTGAACCTTGGCCTTCCACTGAAGACAAATTTACTTTTGAAAAACATCTCCGGAATAAAGTTAAATGGCAAAATGAGACTCGACTCTTCAGTCTGACTCATGGAGTAAGATCAGGCCAAAGGCTATACTTTATAATATATCTTAATAAACAACTTGATATGATTTCGTCTCATGAAATCCACAGGAGTGATTTTAAAGTCGCTCTCCTCCCATTTTCAGTGATTGAATGGTTCAGGTTGGACGCACAGGGTTTTACCTTGAGAGTGTCGAGGGTGCCATCTTCTTTGGCTAGGACACTGCCTGTGATTCCTAAAATACTGACCACGTTCACTCTCACCCCCACGTTACTACTGTGGACGCCTGCTGTGCACAATGTCATCAGCTGGTCGGGAGTCATGCACTGTTGAAAGAGAAGAGAGAGTCTTTAGCGTGTTAAATTTGGCCAATTCCAACAGCACATGCCTTGGGATTGGCGAGAATCTCCTGTACCGGTGTCACGGCTCTACAAGTGACAAGAACACTGGGTGGGCAAGTTATTAAATATTCTAAACACTCCTAAAAACAACTAATTCTGCACTAGCCTGAGGCCTGCTCACATCACTGTCACCGCTTACTCTATCATGGCTGGGAGCCTGTGAAAAATGGGCTGGACCTACACAAGGTAAGAGCTGCCTCTTGAGAGCTGTGTGCTACGCTACTGAGTCGCTTCAGTCATGTCCGACTCTGTGCGACCCCACAGACGGTAGCCTAGCAGGCTCCCCTGTCCCTGGGATTCTCCAGGCAAGAACACTGGAGTTATTAAATATTGTGAAACGCTTTCAATTACATAGTGCTTCCACCACATAGTGATAACTTTTATTTTAAGCTGATTTGACTTCATTTTTGGCTGCACCATGCAGCATGTGGCATCTGGGATCTTCATTCCTCAACCAGGAATCGAACCCATGCCCCCTGCATCCCTGCATTGGAAGCCTAAAATTTAACCACTGGACTACCAGCGAAGTGCCTGAAGCTGATTTGCACACACTCATGGATGCAGGTATCATTAGAGTGTGAAATGTCACTTTCCATTTCATAGAAACTGAAGGTCAAAAGTTTTGTTCCTGGAAAAAAATAAAAAGAATAAAACTTAAAGATAGATATTACAGGCAACATTATATACTATATTTAATAGTGAAACATGAGCGACTTTCTGTTAAGACTCTGAAAGAAGGCCAAGTCTGGACAGCACTGCTCTAGAGGCGTGGCCATGCAATGACTAAGGAAGGAAGGGTGGCAGGCAGCCCACAGGAGGAAGGGAGGCCCGAGAACTGAAAAGCCAGGTTCCTGGGAAGACTGTCCATGTGGATTCTGAAATCACCCAGAATCATACGGGACCAGTGACAAACAATGGGGTCCAACAGTAGGGATCTTCAAGGAAGGAGTGGCCCCTGGGATGGTGGGTGACTGTAACTGAGGGGTAGGTGGTGTGGTCTAGTGACTTGTTACTCAGAATTGGAGGATTTCAGAAAGGAAGAAGTGAGCGTGGCTGACATCTGTGATTCTCAAACATCAGTGCGTATGACCATCGCCTGGAGAACTTGTTAAAACACAGACACGGTTGGGCCCCTCCCCAGAGTTTCTGCTTCAGTAAACTGGGGGAGAAATCCTGGGATCTACCCTTTAATACAAAAAGGAAAAAGACCACCAACTCAACAGCAAAGCTGGCAAAAGACAAGGAAAGTCACAGAAAAAGAATGCAAAAGCCCTTAAAAGACATGAAACGATCTCCAACCTCCTCATAATAAAAGAAATGCAGATTAAAATTGAGATACAATTTCTCACCAACAAACCAGTAAAAATGCAACATTTTGACAACATATTCTTCTGGTGAGGGTGCGACAATACAGACACTCTCAAACAATGCTGGTGGAGATTCAAAATGGCTCAGACTTGCAAGGGGGACGAGAGCAATGCCTAGAGCAGAGCTACTGACGTATCTGTTCTCTGAGCTGCGGGCCCACCTCTAGAAATCAGCCGCAAAGACATAATGGCAAAAACACAACAGAACTTCGGTAAAGTGCTAACGTTGCAGTTCTACTTGTAATAGCAAAAGACTGGAAAGAGCTAAAAATCCAGCGATGCAAACACGGCGAAAAAATATGGAATATGTACACAACGGAGGGCTATCAAGCTGTACAAAAGAAATGAGAAACATGTCAACATACTATGATGACTAATAAGAGAGAAAAGCAAAGTGCAGAAGCATCCTTATAAGAAAAAGGGTGAAATACAAATACAAACATATTTTGCTTATGTTTTCTGAAAAAGAACAACAGAATGATAAATAAAAAAATCAATAAGGATGATTACCAATGGTACAAAGGAAGGACAGGGGCAAATGGACAGAAACTAGATATCCCTCTACATCTATTTGTGTGTGTGCATATAAAATATACATAAAACTTACCATTTCAACCATTTAAAAATGTATAGTTCAGTGGCAGGAAGTATATTCACACTGCTGCCTAAGCAACTATCACCACTATCCATCCCCAGGACTTTTTCATCATCCCATACTGCAACCCTGAACCTATTAAACTGTATCTCTCTGAGCCCCTGGTAACTACTCTTCTACTTTCTGTCCTTACGAATTTAATTATTCTAGGTTCCTTATAGAGGATTCATATAATATTTGTCGTTTTGTGTCTGGTTATTTCACTTAGCATAATGTCTTCATGGTTCATCCATGCAGTTAATATGTACCAAAATTTCAGTCCTCTTTAGAGCCAAATAATATTTCAATGTATGTATATGCCATATTTTCCCTTGAATATATCCTGCTTTAGTTTTAACTCTAAAATTGGGTGAAAATTTTTATTTAATTAAAAAAGAAAAATTAGAGCAATTATACAAAAAACTCTTTTACAAAAAGCTGAAACTGAAGCTAACTTTATAACAAACAACACGAGAATTTGTTCAAAGCAACTTTAAAGCATAGTAATTTGTACAGTCCTAGAGGGATTTTTCTTCCTAAGGACAAAAAGAATCACAAAGAAATCTTAAACTGCATCCAGTAGTGTTATTGTTAGTAATAACAGCATTCAGTTCAGTTCAGTCGCTCAGTCGTGTCCAACTCTTTGCAACCAGATGAATCGCAGCACGCCAGGCCTCCCTGTTCATTACCATCTCTCAGAGTTCACTCAGACTCACGTCCATTGAGTCCTTGATGCCATCCAGCCATCTCATCCTCGGTCGTCCCCTTCTCCTCCTGCCCCCAGTCCCTCCCAGCATCAGAGTCTTTTCCAATGAGTCAACTCTTCGCAATACTCTGAAGCTAATAACTATATGCCATACGATGAAATAAATAATAATGAGCTCATAATGATACTTTAAAAAAAATTTCACTGATCATTTTCAGAGACTGCTAGGACACCAACTCTAGAGAAAGCAATGGCACCCCATTCTAGTACTCTTGCCTGGAGAATCCCATGGGTGGAGGAGCCTGGTGGGCCACAGTCCATGGGGTCGCTAAGAGTTGGACACGACTGAGCGACTTCACTTTCACTTTTCACTTTCATGCATTGGAGAAGGAAATGGCAACCCACTCCAGTGTTCTTGCCTGGAGAATTCCAGGGACAGAGGAGCCTGGTGGGCTGCCATCTATGGGGTCGCACAGAGTCGGACACGACTGAAGCGACTCAGCAGCAGCAGCAGCAGCAGCAGGACACCAACTCATTTTCTGGGAAAAAGGGTCGGGTGGGGAGAGAGAATCATACCCTACTTTTTTTGGTATGAAGTGTATTTCAAAGTTACCAAAAATTGATGAAATAAGAAGTTCTTACTTATGGAAGAATCACAGCTAACAAATGTAAAAGGAACAAAAAAATTAGGGTATCTTTATCTTGCAAACCCTGATGAAATAATGGATCTATATAATAATCACTGGTTGCTACAAGTGAATCTATGGATATTAAGATTTTAACATCATTATTTTACAACAGTGTATCACTTGTGATATAAAAGTAAAATATACATACACCACTACGAATTATTTTTGCCTAAAAACTCTGATCCTGAATCTAATTAAGGCTCTAGAAGTACCCCTCAATTTGTAGGAAATATGGAAGACAGACAGACCCGTTAAATAACATTGTTTAGCCAGCCACATCTGAGAATGGGGGAAATTCTTTAGGACAAATGATAACTTACTCAATGGAAAAATAGTATGAGGAAAGGAGGGCAGGTAGGGGAGATGTTACAGATTCAGAGATTTCAGAATCTGTCAACATGCGAAAAATTGTTGCATAGTTACTCAGTCATGTCTGACTCTTTGCAATCCCATGAACTATAGCCCACTAGGCTCTTCTGTCCATGGGCTTTCCCAGGCAAGAATACCGGAGTGGGTTGACATTTTTTTTTTTCCAGTACTAAAAATTACTGAATTACATACTTTAAATGGGAGAACCGTATGGTATATGAATTCCAAAAAAAAATACATAGTTAAGAGACCAAAATATCAACTAAGAACAATATGTGGATCCTGCTTAGATGCTGATTTGAACAAACCATTAAAAAAGAGAGAGAGAGACATTTTTAAAGCAATCAGGGAAAACTGAACTCAGACTGCATATTAAATGATAATTTTAAAACATCTGTTAATTTGGAGGTTTGAGATAATGGTAATGCTGTTAAGTTTTTTAAAAGTTCATTTTCTGTCACAGACAACATAATGAAGCACACAATGAAACATTCATGGGTGAAAGAATATGATTTGCCTTAACTATTCTAAGAAGCGAAAACGAAAATGTAGGGAAAATGAAAGAAACAAGAAAGACAAGATGGGACTTCCCTGCTGGTCCAATGGTTAGGAATCTGCCTGCCAAGGCAGGGCACATGGGTTCGATCACTAGTCTGGGAAGCTTTATGTGCCATGGGGCAACTAAGCCCGGGCGCCATAGCTACTGAGCTCACGTGCTGCGACCAGTGAAGCCCATGAGCCCTAGAACTCATGCTCTGCAACAAGAAGAGCCAGCGCAATGAGAAGCCCATGAACCCCAACCACAGAATGGCCCTCGCCTGCCACAACTCGAGAAAGCCCATGCACAGCCATGAAGACCAGCACAGCCAAAAAGAAAGAAAGAAAGGAAACAAAGAATGACTTGTTGACGCTAGGTGATAATGCTTGCAGGGAACTACTATTATCTCTGCTTTTCGTGATGTTTGAAAACTTTCCTTCATGGAAAGTAAAAAAAATAGAAGCAAAAAGGCACCTATCAGAGAGGCGCAGAAAAGTCACTGTGGAGTATCTGGAGGACATGCTTGAAAATTTCTGTAATGCAGTATTTCAAAAAAAGACAAATGGCTTTCAGAGAAAATATAACATACATGTCAAATACATTATATCCATAAAGAGAAAGTTGTCTAGGGGACTCCCCCGGTGGTCCAGGGTTAAGAATCTACCTTATAATGAGGCAGGGGGTGAGGTTCAATCCTTGGTCGGGGAACTGAGCTCCCTCGTGCCGAGGGGCAACTACTGAGCCCGAGCATCACAGCTAGAGAGAAGCCCCTGTGCCGCAAGGAAAATGATTCCACACGCCCCAACTAAGACCTGATGCAGCCCAAACCAAACAAATGATAAAACTATGCTCTGGTGGNAAGGCAGAGGTAATAAAATAATTACAAAATAAATAATTCAATTGTGATCATTTCTGTGAAGGTAATGCCTGGTACTTTGAGACCAACAATGGAAGATTTAACTGGCTGGCAAAGTCAGGCCTAAGGAACTGAGATCTGAGATGTTCGTGGAAGTTGGCTGGTGATGATGTGAAGAACAGTATTCCAGATAGAAAGAGTGGCTGTCCAAAGGCCCTGAGGCAGTAAGGGCTTTGGGGGTTTAAGAAAGAGAAAGGAAGTCAGTGTGATTGGGGAGCAGAAAGTGAGAGAACTGACAAACTTATGGTTATCAAAGGGGAAAGGTGAGGGGGGAGGAATAAATTAGGTGTTTGGGTTAACACATACACACTGCTGCTGCTTTCTGCTACTGCTGCTAAGTCGCTTCAGTCATGTCCAACTCTGTGTGACCCCAGCGACGGCAGTCCACCAGGCTCCCCCGTCCCTGGGGTTCTCCAGGTGAGAACACTGGGGTCGGTTGCCATATCCTTCTCCAAAGCATGAAAGTGAAAAGTGAAAGTGAAGGCGCTCAGTCATGCCAACTCTTAGTGACCCCACGGACTGCAGCCTACCAGGCTCCTCCGTCCATGGGATTTGCCAGGCAAGAGTACTGGAGTGGGGTACCATTGCCTTCTCCTAACGTAGACACACTAATACACATAAAATAGATAATCAACAAGGATCCACAGTATAGNCAGCCTACCAGGCTCCTCCGTCCATGGGATTTGCCAGGCAAGAGTACTGGAGTGGGGTACCATTGCCTTCTCCTAACGTAGACACACTAATACACATAAAATAGATAATCAACAAGGATCCACAGTATAGCACAGGGAACTGAAAAAGAATGGATATATGTATAACTGAATCACTTTGCTATACACCTGAAACTAACACAACACTGTAAACCAATCATATAAAATAAAAGTTTAATTTTAAAAAATGAGGGTGTATGAAAACACAGCAGCCACCTCCCATGAACTTTATCAAGTTGATAAAAAACGGTCAACCCTGAAGAATATTAAGTTTATTGGACTCCAAAAATAGAGAATCCTTTGGGTATCCAGGCAAACAAATCAGACTGTAAGTTCCCAAGTTAACTTACAAGGGAAAAAAAAATGCTCTCAGACTTCTTGACAACAAAATTGCACATCAACAGGTAAGGTAGCAAAATCTATAAAATTCTTAAAGAAAGAAAATATGACCCAAAGATTTCCTACAAAGCCAAACTGTATTTCATGTATAAAGAAAAGAGGTAATCTATTTTGAAAATACAAAAATTCAGGAAGCACATTCTTTAAGGCAAAGACTTTAAAGTCTTCTTGAAGAGTTCATATATTGTTAGGCTTCTTTCTCAGCATGCTGATTTGTAGTCTGTTTTTAAGTACCAGTGGTATCAGTCAGGGTGCCTCTAGATCCCTGTTTAAGACGGCACATGGTGAACTGCTTTACAGTTGCTCTATCAATGACTCTGAACATAAAGGAAAAGTTGGGTACATACTTATTCTCTTGGATTTGAATTATTTTATTCCCAATTTTCAAGTAAAGCTAGTTTATAATCCTCATTTAGCAGCTCACATTTAACTGAAGCTTGTAAGTCATTGGATCTTGAGATACGTAAATGTCTTCCTGAAGTGAAGTGTTAGTCTCCCAGTCATGCCTGACTCTTCGCGACCCCGTGGACTGCACCCACCAGGCTCCTCTGTCCATGGGATTTTCCAGGAAAGGATACTGGAGTGGGTTGTCATTTCTTTCTCCAAAATGTCTTCCTATCCACTGGCTAAAAATCACTGACAGAACTCATTCTTCTCTCCTTTTCTCCTGACTTACTAGCGCATACAACTCAATAATATTAGAATGTCTCAGAAGACACTGATCTCAAAGCTGTGTCTGAACCTATTCACAGCATAACTGCTACTAGCAGTTGGCTCAATATGAGAACATGGAATTCATGTGCACAATTGGTATATCACATAACTGCATTTAAATCCCTTTGTAACATGCCATATTTCCAGCAATTCATGACCCTTACTTTTTCAGTCCTAACTCCTCCAGGACAACAAAGACCAAAAAGAAANCTGCCCCCCAGGACCGGGCATGCCCACCTCAGACTCCCCATCTTGGGGCAGAGCGTCCAGGCCTGGGGGCCAGGGTCTCCTCTGGGCTCCCCCCTTGGATGCCCCCACATCCCACCACGGTGTTTCCACCTGCTCAGTGTCTCCAGGACGACGGGGCCAGACCCCTGTCCCCTGGCCAGGCTCCGCTCCTCCGCCCCCAGCCAGGGGCTCAGAGGGCAGGTCTGCCTCAGCCCGCTCCCGGGATGATCAGGCTGTGTGCCCGGGCACTGCGGGCTGGCCCGCCCCTGAGCTGGGTGCCTCCCTCCAGACCCCTACGCCGAGCTGCCGGCCATGCCCTACTGGCCTTTCTCCACATCTGACTTCTGGAACTACGTTCAGCACTTCCAGGCCCTGGGGGCCTACCCCCAGCTGGAGGACATGGCCCGCACCTTCTTCGCCCACTTCCCCTTGGGGACCACCCTGGGCTTCCACGTCCCCTACAGGGAGGAGTGAGCATCCGGGCCAGGGGCCCCTGCCCCACGTGAGCTGGGCGGCCTCGTCTTCAATAAACTCCTGACCTGAGTGCACCATACCCGCGGTGCGTCTTGGTTTTCTTTGGAGAAGTGTCTCCACTCAGCAATCTTCTTCTTGCTTGATGAACCAGCCCGGCCCCTCTTGACTGGCAGGGAGCTCAGACAGTAGGCTCTGCCCACGGAGCACCGGCTGCGACTCTGCCCCATCCTTCCGCTGCACCTAGGAGGGGCCCTGGAACGCAGGTGGGGAAACCGAGGCAAACAGACACCAGGCAACTGCCTGGCTTGTTGACAGAGCCCAGATCCCGTCCAGGCAGGCTTGCCTGAGGGCCCCGCCTTTGGCCACCAAGCCGGGCAGCGAGCAGACCTGCAGCGGCCACTCTGGGCTGGAGGCCTTGCCCAGGCACCACCCATCACGCCGAGCTCACCCTGGGGCAGCTGGTCTTTGAGGATCTCCATGGGCTTGGGTGCTGGGTCTGCAAGCAGAAGGCCCCCAGAATGTGACCGCCAGGGCTGCAGGCTCAGGGACTCGGGGGTGGGGGGAGTGGGCTGCCCATCCTGGGCACCGAGGAGCGGAAGGCCACACAGGCAGCACGGACAGGGTGTCAGGGACTGCCCTCCCGCCCCGGGACAGCTGCTCTGTGGTGGGGACCCCACCGCCCAGGTGCAAGGGCTGCAGGTCACACTTGGTCAGATGGTGAAGAATCGGTTTCCTGGGCTGCAACCAGCTTTTCTTTCACAGTAAAATAACAGAGAGCACTTACTATTTAACTTTTGTCGTTGCTCAGTTGCTAAGTCGTGTCTGACTCTTTTGTGACTCCATGGACTGCAGCCCGCCAGGGTCCTCTGCCCATGGGATCTCCCAGGCAAGAATACTGGAGTGGGATGCCATTTCCTTCTCTAGGGAATCTTCCCGACCCAGGGATCAAACTTGAATCTCCTGCATTGGCAGCTGGATTCTTTACCCGGAGCCGCCTGGGAAGCTCATTTAACTTTAGACACCAGTTTTTGTGCTAGCATTTAACCACAGAAACCAGCACAAGTAATAAGAATTGTGTAAGGCCCCAGGAAGCTTGTGTGCTGCTTGCTATGTTCGGGGGAAATATGTGATGGAAATGAATTTATCCTTGTGCAGTTTCAAGGTCTGCAGACTGCCTTGTGCAGTTTCAAGGCCTGCCCTTTAGCGTATGAAGCAGGAAGGTCACTCCGAGAGCTGTCTCCCCACCTCTGGCACAGACACCAGGCCAGGCGGGGAAGGGCCCCGGAAGGGCGAGGCGGGGGAGATGGCCATGGTGCCCAGGCGGCAGCCTCGAGAGCCACCCCTGGCTCCAGGCGTCCAGCACGGCTTCTTGCCCTCCCCTCCGCTCCACTTCCTGTGGTCATAGGCAGCTTCCCTTCCTGTGCCCCAGCTTAAATTCTCAAGAGAAAGAGTCTGTTGACCTAGCCAGTCGATTTGGGAGAAACCAATACATGCTTTGTTTTTTGTCCCCCCAAGTTAGTTTGAATTTGGTTTCTGTAAATTAACTGCAGACACACAAAAATTCCTGGCTTCTGTGATAGCCCACCTGTGGCAACTGGGCCTCAACCAAACACACCAGACAAAAGGCACCTTCGCCCCTCTGGACAGCAGGCTTCCCCTGGCATTGACCTGTGTGTTAATTCATGTGTGTGTGTGTGTGTGTGTGTGTGTGTGTGTGTGTGTGTGTGCCACTCGGATGTTCGTGCTCCCAGTTACGCGGAGCACTGGAGAGTGAAGGTCCCAGATGCCCCCGTAGGCCGCTCCAAGGTGCTGGGGTGTCCTGGCTGGAGCTGTGTCCCCTCTCGGACACACCCACAGCTGCTCAGGACGCACGGCTGCATTCCACGTCTTCAAGGCCTAGCTGCCCTCCCCCTGTTCTCAGAAGAAGAAACCCCCATCCCCAAGCCACCCTCGGCAGACACCCTGCCTACCTGCCTGAGGCCCCGGGAGCAGCTCCCTTCCCCCATGGGACTCGGCTGTGACCCTCCCCGTCCACCTGAGCACACACAGCTTCCTGTCTCCTCTGTGCGCCCCTCCAGTCTCCCTCGCAGTCGGAGCCCCCACTTCCCGCCCCATAGCCCGCTTCACCGACCAGCACGGCCTACGGCCACTGTCTTCTCACCCCTGCCTCGGGGGATGATGGCTGGGGGACCACATGCCCTCTGTGCCGAGCAGTCGGTGCCCATGTTGACTGAGAAACGCGCGTAACCTGAAAGTTCAGAACTGGGTTTTATTTGGCAGACGTGTTGCTACTGTTGTTTAGTTGCTAAGTTGTGTCTGACCCTTTGCGACCCCATGGACTGCAGCCCACCAGGCTCCCCTGTCCTTCACTATCTCCCAGAGTTTGCTCAGATTCGTGTCCATTAAGTCAGTGATGCTATCTAACTATCTCGTCCTCTGCCACCTCCTTCTCTTTTTGCCCTCAATCTTTCCCAGCATCAGGGTCTTATCCAACGTGTCGGTTCTTCACATCAGGTGGCCGAAATATTGGAATTCAGCTTCCACATCAGTCCTGGTGAATATCCAGGGTCAATTTCCTTTAGGATTGACTGGTGGGATCTCCTTGCTGTCCAAGGGACTCTCAAGCGTCGTCTCCAGCACCACAGTTCGAAAGCAGCCCAGGTCCTCTGAGAGTCAAAGGGCCCTATTCGTGAGTGCTCCAGGCCAGAGGTGTGGACGAAGAATGCGGTGTCATATCGTAAATAAACAACGTGAGGCCATCGGCCTCTGCAGCTGCCCCCGACCCTGCACCCAGAGGGGTTTCAGAAGGAAGAACAGCATTTCTTGGGTGTTCAGCCTTCTTTATGGTCCAACTCTCACATCCATACATGACTACTGGAAAAACCATAGCTTTGATTAGATGGACCTTTATCGACAAAGTGATGTCTCTGCTTTTTAATAAGCTGGCTAGGTTTGACACAGCTTTCCTTCCAAGGAGCAAGCGTCTTTTAATTTCACGGCTCCAGTCATATTCGATAGTGATTTTGTGACAGCAAAATAAGGTCTGCCACTGTTTCCAGTTTTCCCTGCCTACGTGAACAAAGGGCCGGGGACCGGGTGCCACGATCTCAGAAGGGCAGACATGCCGAGGCCTTAAGCTGGGGAGACAGCCTCCCAGATCACTTTGACGGGCTGTCCTGAAGAGGTAAGGGAGGAGCCAGCGTATATAGGAGTTTTTGCCAGAAATGACTAGGTAGTTGGAACACAAAAAAGAGTACTGCTAATTAGAGAAAACCGGATCTCAAGTCAGTGAGTTTGGTGCTTCTCTATGTTTGAGAACATACCAGAATCCGGGCTTACTGAACCCATTGCTCTGACGGGCATCTCAGCTATTCAGGGCCAGCATCCTGCTGTTCTTCCTTCTGAACCCCCTCTGGGTGCAGGGTCGGGGGCAGCTGCAGAGGCCGATGGCCTCACGTTGTTTATTTACGATATGACACCGCATTCTTCGTCCACACCTCTGGCCTGGAGCACTCACGAACAGGGCCCTTTGACTCTCAGAGGACCTGGGCTGGAAGTGATCACCAGCAACAGCCCCAGCCCGCCATGCCCTTGGGGTCCCCCAGTCCACCCTGTCCTTGCTCCACCTCTGCGGCATCACCGCGCTGGTTCTGCGCCTCTGTAAACATAAGCTTCCCTGCGCCCAGCTCTCCGCTGCACGGGAATGGGGGTTCCGCGCTTTGAAACCGCTCAGGAGGGGAGCCTGTTGGCGCCACGGGCCCCAGCGTCCCTGGTCTGACTTTCACTCAGGCACCTGAGGTGACTCGTGTCGCAGTGACCCTGGAGGCTCACCCACACGTCCAGTCGCTTCTCCCTTCTCCCTGGTCCACCACGCCCGACCCAGGCAACAGTCCCAGCTCAGTCCCTGTTCAATTCCTATCTCCCGGGAGCCACCCTCCCCTCCCCAACNCTCACTCAGACTCACGTCCATTGAGTCCTTGATGCCATCCAGCCATCTCATCCTCGGTCGTCCCCTTCTCCTCCTGCCCCCAGTCCCTCCCAGCATCAGAGTCTTTTCCAATGAGTCAACTCTTCGCAATACTCTGAAGCTAATAACTATATGCCATACGATGAAATAAATAATAATGAGCTCATAATGATACTTTAAAAAAAATTTCACTGATCATTTTCAGAGACTGCTAGGACACCAACTCTAGAGAAAGCAATGGCACCCCATTCTAGTACTCTTGCCTGGAGAATCCCATGGGTGGAGGAGCCTGGTGGGCCACAGTCCATGGGGTCGCTAAGAGTTGGACACGACTGAGCGACTTCACTTTCACTTTTCACTTTCATGCATTGGAGAAGGAAATGGCAACCCACTCCAGTGTTCTTGCCTGGAGAATTCCAGGGACAGAGGAGCCTGGTGGGCTGCCATCTATGGGGTCGCACAGAGTCGGACACGACTGAAGCGACTCAGCAGCAGCAGCAGCAGCAGCAGGACACCAACTCATTTTCTGGGAAAAAGGGTCGGGTGGGGAGAGAGAATCATACCCTACTTTTTTTGGTATGAAGTGTATTTCAAAGTTACCAAAAATTGATGAAATAAGAAGTTCTTACTTATGGAAGAATCACAGCTAACAAATGTAAAAGGAACAAAAAAATTAGGGTATCTTTATCTTGCAAACCCTGATGAAATAATGGATCTATATAATAATCACTGGTTGCTACAAGTGAATCTATGGATATTAAGATTTTAACATCATTATTTTACAACAGTGTATCACTTGTGATATAAAAGTAAAATATACATACACCACTACGAATTATTTTTGCCTAAAAACTCTGATCCTGAATCTAATTAAGGCTCTAGAAGTACCCCTCAATTTGTAGGAAATATGGAAGACAGACAGACCCGTTAAATAACATTGTTTAGCCAGCCACATCTGAGAATGGGGGAAATTCTTTAGGACAAATGATAACTTACTCAATGGAAAAATAGTATGAGGAAAGGAGGGCAGGTAGGGGAGATGTTACAGATTCAGAGATTTCAGAATCTGTCAACATGCGAAAAATTGTTGCATAGTTACTCAGTCATGTCTGACTCTTTGCAATCCCATGAACTATAGCCCACTAGGCTCTTCTGTCCATGGGCTTTCCCAGGCAAGAATACCGGAGTGGGTTGACATTTTTTTTTTTCCAGTACTAAAAATTACTGAATTACATACTTTAAATGGGAGAACCGTATGGTATATGAATTCCAAAAAAAAATACATAGTTAAGAGACCAAAATATCAACTAAGAACAATATGTGGATCCTGCTTAGATGCTGATTTGAACAAACCATTAAAAAAGAGAGAGAGAGACATTTTTAAAGCAATCAGGGAAAACTGAACTCAGACTGCATATTAAATGATAATTTTAAAACATCTGTTAATTTGGAGGTTTGAGATAATGGTAATGTGGTTAAGTTTTTTAAAAGTTCATTTTCTGTCACAGACAACATAATGAAGCACACAATGAAACATTCATGGGTGAAAGAATATGATTTGCCTTAACTATTCTAAGAAGCGAAAACGAAAATGTAGGGAAAATGAAAGAAACAAGAAAGACAAGATGGGACTTCCCTGCTGGTCCAATGGTTAGGAATCTGCCTGCCAAGGCAGGGCACATGGGTTCGATCACTAGTCTGGGAAGCTTTATGTGCCATGGGGCAACTAAGCCCGGGCGCCATAGCTACTGAGCTCACGTGCTGCGACCAGTGAAGCCCATGAGCCCTAGAACTCATGCTCTGCAACAAGAAGAGCCAGCGCAATGAGAAGCCCATGAACCCCAACCACAGAATGGCCCTCGCCTGCCACAACTCGAGAAAGCCCATGCACAGCCATGAAGACCAGCACAGCCAAAAAGAAAGAAAGAAAGGAAACAAAGAATGACTTGTTGACGCTAGGTGATAATGCTTGCAGGGAACTACTATTATCTCTGCTTTTCGTGATGTTTGAAAACTTTCCTTCATGGAAAGTAAAAAAAATAGAAGCAAAAAGGCACCTATCAGAGAGGCGCAGAAAAGTCACTGTGGAGTATCTGGAGGACATGCTTGAAAATTTCTGTAATGCAGTATTTCAAAAAAAGACAAATGGCTTTCAGAGAAAATATAACATACATGTCAAATACATTATATCCATAAAGAGAAAGTTGTCTAGGGGACTCCCCCGGTGGTCCAGGGTTAAGAATCTACCTTATAATGAGGCAGGGGGTGAGGTTCAATCCTTGGTCGGGGAACTGAGCTCCCTCGTGCCGAGGGGCAACTACTGAGCCCGAGCATCACAGCTAGAGAGAAGCTCCTGTGCCGCAAGGAAAATGATTCCACACGCCCCAACTAAGACCTGATGCAGCCCAAACCAAACAAATGATAAAACTATGCTCTGGTGGCAGAGTGGCGACAAGGAAAAGATTTCCCTGTTTATGCTTTAAGTACTTTTGTTTTCACTTTACAAGGAACATGCATTACTCTTCTAATAGAAATGCCTCAAAAAATCAATAAATTTTGCCCCCATTATACAGAATCTTTGCTAGCTTCATATAAAAAATTTTAAAGCCTTACCTGAGGAATGTTCTTGGAGGCCATTGTTTGCAAAAGGGCCCTCAAGGCACTACTTATGGCTTCTAAAAAGTCAACGTGCTTAACAAAATCTAAAACACAAAAGTGAAACATAAACTTGTCTTTTAGAAGAGTGAGTTTTTAGAAAAAGTCAAAACAAAGCATTGTTAAATGTTAATATATGCTACTATAATAAAAACACTTTGATATTTAAGCCAAAATTTCCAGTGAAGAGCCCCCTGTGAACTGAATATTTGAGTTTGAAAGATGACCACAACTGAAATAATCCTGACAGTCTTCAACTTGTAGATACTGGATTTTCACTTAACTCACACTTTAGCACACAGTAAACCTGAGTGGGCCACTGTAGATGGAAGTCAGCTTTTCACTGATTGCTATCACTGGGCTGAGCAGACTCAAATCAGAGTGCCGCCTGGCAACCCAAACCCACTGCCTAGCTGCAAAGTACTGCTACCGTAGGGCCAGGCCACCATGCTTCTCTGCTTTTCAGTGGCTTTCATGGTGTTTACTGACCCAACTTCCCCTTCCCACTTTGGTTCAGTTTTACTCTTTTCTTATTGTCCCTTCTTCTCATACAGGACAGAACACACAGCAGTAAACAATTATGCTAACAAAGCCATACAGCAGGGTGAGGGCCAGCAGGTAAGCTGGCTCCCTCCCACTTCGGTGGGAAGGGAGAGTGACTGATGCATGTGATATGTTAGGTATTCCAAACGAGCCACCACTGTACTTCCAGTTCTGCACGATTCTGCAGAACCTTGCCACTCCCCACAAAGACACAGAGTCTATTTCCCCTCCCCTTGAACCTGGGTGGTACTCTGTGGCTTCTTCAACCAAGAGAGTATGAGAAAGTGGCAGGCTGGGTGGTAGAAGGCATGATTTCCACCTGATTCACATCTGTTTGCTCTCGCCTCTCTCTCAGCTCTCGCTTTTGGAAACTAGCCATCACGTTAAGGTCACATGAAGAGGTCACCTGTGGGTGTTCTGGCTGACAGCTTCATGCTACCAGACATGTGAGCAGACAGACCTCAGACGATTCTGCCTCTCAGTCTTTTGAAAGAGGCCCCCGGCTAGGGTTTCTCAACCTCAGCACTGTGGACATTTTGGATCAGATCATTCTTTGTGGTATATGTGAGGTCCCCTGTGCACCAGGATATTTAACAGCATCTCTGGCCTCTACCCTTTAGATACCAGTAGCACCTCCCAAATTATAACAGCAAAAACTGCCAACAGACATTGACAGAAGTCCCAGGAGGCAATAACTGCTACTAGTTGAGAACCCCTGTCCTAGACATCATGGAGTAGAGAAAACCACCTCCACTGGACCCTTTCTAAGTCCCTCCCCCATAGAAACCATGAGAAAAACATTATCTGTGATTATTGCGGTTTCAAGCCACAAGGTTTTGGGGTGATCTGTTACATGGCAGGAGACACCATGGCTTTCTCCCCTGCGGTGCCTGTGGCCATATAAAGATACTGATGGCCCCTCTCAGGCTACATGAGAGCAAGGCAGCTTCTGCACAGACTGGAATCAAGGACTGCTATCTCTTTGGGCTCTCTCATTTTCAGACTTAAGCCATGCACAGAGGCAGGGAATTCCTGTAAGTATCACAGAACAGGTATCAGGATTCTTTAGGGTCAGACAGAACAGGGATAGAATGCAGCCTTTGACATGGTGTGACCTCTCATTCTGGTTTTAGCCAGAGAATATTAGAACCCAGAGAAGTGTTAGCCCCTCAGAGGGGTCCTTCCATACTAACTAATGTGACACCTCATACCACTCTGCTTTGAGTTTTTCCTGTCTGGCCAGAATGACATTAAACCTTTATTTATATGAGAATGCAAGCTCCATGAGCATAGCAACCTTGCCTATCTTGTTCATGCCTGGATCCCTTGGACCTAGCACAGTGCATGGCATTAAGTCAGTCAATAAATAGTTGTTAAAAGAAGGAACGCTCCAAGGGCTTCCCTCGTGGTCCAGGGACTAAGACTCCCAGCTCCCAATGCAGGGAGCCTGGATTTGACCCCTGGTCAGGAAACTAAGATCCCATATGCTGCAACTGGGTTCACATGCTACAACTAAAAATCCTGCATGCCACTACCAACTTCGAAGATCCCGAGTGCCACAACTAATACCTGGTCCAGACAAATAAATAAACAAAAATAAATTTTTTTTAAAATTTAGGAAAAACAAAAAAGGAACACTCCTGAAAAAGTTCCTAAATCTCAGCGTCCTTGTCAGGAAAGTGGGGTGATAATGCCTAGCTCATCAAACCTAGTACTTAACAGATCCTCAAAAGCTGGCATAAAATTGTTGCTATTAAACTTCCAAAAGTCACCATACTGGCTCTGAAAAGTAACTTATGTTTGATTAAAGCTGTAAGTGTAACCCTGGATATTTGTGAGCTGCACATAACAAAATTAAGATTCAAAATCCTAATCTAAACTACACTACTATTTTATATTACGTGAAATTCATATTTTCCCTAAACTTGGAAGATTTTTACTCAATTCATATTTCTGGTCATCTAACTCAAATTAGGGGAGCAAGCTCAAATGACTCTGCCTTTCATACAAATTCTCAGTAAAAGGTCAGCAACACATGGTGTTGTCAAAAGAAGTTAAGTAAATGTCAAAAGAAGTTAAGTGATTCAAAATGTTTTTCGCCTCTCAACAACTCTGAGTAGGATCTAAGAATCTGCAGCACACCTAAATGTAGGTAAACAGTCAACCCGTGAGTAATCAAGCCACAAATTATTTTTAATTTTACAGACTTATTTTCAATGTTGACATGGAATAAAAAGCATATGCCAGAATGGGAGCTACGATCATTTTAACTGTAATGAGAAGAAGCTTTCTGCTTTCCAAAATGATTTCAGAACCCATGTAATGGAACAAATGACAAACTGACCCAATTTGAAAAGACAACATTGCTAAAAAATCTCTTGATGTTCTGAAGATCAATGTTTTAAATGAAGGAGATAAAGATAGGTGTTTTGAATGCAAGGGCCAGATTCTACTAAAAACGTTTTCCTTTTATCTCTGATGTCAGCCACAAAAAGCCTATACAGGTACGTACCACAAATTGTATAACTATTCAGACTGTATTTAAGCATTAAGATGAAAGTAAGTTAAGTACAATACAGCTGTACCATCTTCATACATTACTTTCAAACATGGTAACACAAAAATGTAAAGAACTTTAGCCCCATTCTCCCCACCAAATTCCTCAATAACAGTTCACATTATCCACCCAGAACTCACAGGGTTACATGACTTAATAAATCCCAAATGTCTGGGAGGACTACACAAGAATACTGTCTCTAAATATAAAATTTCACTCTGATAAAACGGTTATATCAAGAAAGCTGTGAAACTGAAATTTATTAAAAGATCAAAGTGTTTAACTATACTTTCCCACAATTCAGAAACTTTTCATCATTTCTCTAAGACTCGACTTGTTATGGTTTTCCTGTGACCTTTCCAGGCGATAAATGGGGACGTGCCAGTGGCCACAAGCAGCTGGCTGAACTGGGAGAAGCACGCCCCAGTGTTTCCTCTATAGCAGTGGGGCAGAGCACATGCACTTACTTCCTGTGAAATAAACCCTTCATGCCGACAGGAGACGGAGCCAGTGGGCCTCGACTGGACTCTCACTGGGAAACGGCCCAGAGGAAAGAGATGGCAATGCAAGGGGTCACTCAAGTTAAGCGGGTCTCAGGAGCACTAAGAGACCTGGGTAAGTCCTGCTCACGGGGGCTTGGCTGTGGACCCTGCTGTGTGGCCCTGCTCCCTGCAGGGTGCCCACGGGAATGCGTGGATGGGAGCGGGCATGAGCAGTAGCAGCGCTCTGCCAGCCACCCCTCCGTAGGACACTCTGCTGGGCTGACAGGAGCCATCCCCCGTACTTCCCATGCCATCCAGGACTCTCTAGGTTTACTTCCTAAAAAAAATTGTGGCCGTTCTTCACATCGTGTGGAATCTTAGTTCTCCGACCAGGGACTGAACCTGCACCCCCTGCAATGGGAGGTGAAGTCTTAGCCACAGATCACCAGGGAAGTCCCCGGATCTCTTAGGGTTATAAGACTGGGAAAGAAATACAAAGCTTTAGTCATCACCTGGCCAGCTTCCACTGACAGTCACCTCTGCACTCCAGAGCTGGCTCAGTCCAGGCTCGGAATGGGAATGGCACTGCTCATATCCTGTCTATGTCCTGTCTTAGATGTGGATGGGCCTGATTTTCACATGATCGCACCAGCTAAAGAATACATAGCCTGAGATCACCTGAAAACTCTATAAACTGACAAATATTGACAACTATATAATGAGTTTCTGAATATTTATTTACTTAATCTTTAAAAATTAATCTAGAACTTCTAAAACAGGTACCATTAAATACACAGCACCTCTTCATAGAGAGCAAAGCAGATGTCTTGAAGCATCAGGGATCGGGCTTCCCTAGGGGCTCAGTGGTAACAATCTGCCTGCCAATGCAGGAGACACGGGTTCGATCCCTAATCCGGGAAGATCCTACACGCCTCAGAGCAACTAAGCTCATGCACCACAACTACGGAGTCTGTGCTCTAAAGCCAGGGAGCTGCAGCTACTGGAGCCCCATAAAGGCCGTGCTCTGCAATGAGAGAAGCCAAGGCAGTGAGAGGCCTGTGCACCAGAACTAGAGAAAAGGCCGCCCAGCAGCGAAGACCCAGCAAAGCCAAAAAAAAAAAAAAGAATCAGGGAACAACTCTTGAAGGACTGTTTATACAGAAACTTGTATTTAGTCAAAAGTGACCTTATTTTGATCTTCTAAGAATTTCAGCTCTTAGATTCAGTGTTCTAAGAAGGGGAAATGTTAAAACAGTTTTGCAAAGAATTAGAGCAGATTTGTATCTCGAATATTAACCCTCACTCCAGACATACATGCAGGGTAAAGTAACGTGCAGAACTTTCCTTTACTATGTAAAATACTCTATTTCCTCAGATGTACAAAGAGTCACAGATGTAGAAAGCAAACTTATGGTTACCAGGGGGATGAGAGGGGAGGGATAAATTGGGAAACTGGGACTGACATATATACACTACTATTTATAAAACAGATAACTAATAAGGACCTACTGTATAGCACAGAGAACTCTACTCAATACTCTATAATGGCCTATATGAGAAAACAAACTAAAAAAGAGTGGATATATGTATATGCATAGCTGATTCACTTTGCTGTACGGCAGAGACAAACACACTACTCCAGTAAAATTAAAAAAAAAAAAAAAGGATACTATATACAGCATATTTACCTGGCTGAGAAAAAAGCAGTTGTGACAGGTGCTGTGCAAGCGTCTGAAGGGCAGCAGGTCCTCCCAGATGGTCCACATCCATAAGGGAGACCAGGCTCTGGAGACACACGAGGGCTCTACACTGTACAGTGTTCATTCTGGAAAGGAGAGAGAGAATGCCGTCTGGCCCTCTCATAGTCACCCGACAGGACTCAGCACTGATGCTGAACCTAGGTGTCCGGTTCTGAGGGGGACCATCTGTAAGCAGGAGGTCTCGGGCAGTTGGCAAGAACACTTGGGGTGAACTGTGAATCTGACAGATCAAACTGCTTGAGCACTCAAGGCCTCTGAGGCACAGTGAACTGATGAGTCGTATGGAATCTGCTTGAGAAAAATTTCTGTGCGTGGCAGCATCTTTAAAGCCTAATTTTAAATGTAAAATATGACCCACATAAAGCACTCAGGAATATACAGAGTTTAATAGTTTACAAAGCAAACACTGGTGCACCTAGATAAGAATGCTAGCGCTATTCACAATACTCAAGACATGGAAGCAACCTACATGTCCATCAACAGATGAATGGATAAAGAAGATGTGGCGCATTTATACAATGGAATCTTACTCAGCCACAAAAAAGAATGAAATAATGCCATTTGCAGCAACATGGGTGGACCAGGAGATGATCGGACTAAGTGAAGCAAGCCAGAGAAAGACAAATACATTACATTGCTTATAGGTGAAATCTTAAAAAAAAAAAAAAAAGATACAAATGAACTTATTTACAAAACAGAAATAGACTCACAGGCATAGAAAACAAACTTATGGTAACCTACAGGGAAAGGCGAGGAAGGGTAAATTAGAAGTTTGGGATTAACATATACATATACACAGTACACATATATATAAAACAGATATCCAATAAGGACATACTGTATGGCCCAGGGATCTCTACTCAATATTTTGCAATAACCTAGAAGGGGGAAAAAAATCTGAAAAAGAATTCATATATATAACTGAATCATTCTGCTTATACCTGAAGCGAACACAATACTGGAAACCAACTCTACTTCACTAGAAGAAGAAAAATATATATATATATTGCTAGCACTCTCACCTATCCCCTCCCTATCACACCCACCTCCCTGATCCCTAAAGTGAAAGTCGCTCAGTCATGTCTGACCCTTTGTGACCCCATGGACTATACAATGGAATTCTCCAGGCCAGATTACTGGAGTGGGTAGCCATTCTCTTTTCCAGGGGACCTTCCCAACTCAGGGATCGAACCCAGGTCTCCCACATTGCAGGCGGATTCCTTACCAGCTGAGCCACAAGGGAAGCCCAGGAACCATCTATGTATGCACCTCTCAATGAACTACTCACTATTTTGTGAGTGGTTCCAGTTCAGATTCTTCTTACTGCTGTATGTACTCTATTGTATGATCATGTCGGCATTGATTTATCCATCCTGCCACTGATGGACACTGAGGTTGCTTCCAAGTGGGGGCAACTGTGAACCACACTGCTATGAGCATTCTCCTGCTTAGGGCACATGTGTGCTCACTTCTCTAGGCAACATACACAAGACACGGGACTAGAACTCTTGACTCAGGGGAGTTGGCATCTTCTGTTTAACGGTCCATCATTTCCTATAATAACATAATGACAAATGGTTTTGAAAAGAGAAATGTTCTTACTTTCTAACCAAAGGTTTCCAAGTGGGGCTCCTAGAGCACACGTCAACTGCAACGCTGTTTGGAAAGGCAGTTTTGTCAAAAATCTAAATTTAAGAAAGACAGAAAGGCAAATGTTACAAGGAAAGGCTTTTTTCCTGAACACGATCCCTTCATAAAATCCCAACTTCTAAGGGAGTTGGTTAGGCTTGATGAACTTCAGCCCACCTCCAGTGCTGTTTGCTGTTCCACTTCCCGTATCTCACTCATCACCCACACCTGGCAGTACTGGCACACTTCCTTTGTGCACAGAAAGAATGGCTTTCTGAAATGTTCTGGATGCTCTAGAGTGAGCCCAGACTGGAAACAGATTACCTTCTTTGGGAGGAGGTGGTGGGTGAGAGCCGTGTGAACCTCATGGGAGAGGCACAGGGGAGAGAGCAGCTGCCCACTGCATTCACTGAGCGAATTCTCCATAAATGCATCGCTCTCATCACTGCTAGAAAGCTCCTCCCATTCATCGTCCGTGGGATCTGGGAAGAGTGCAGATCATGGAGAACTGGACTGTTTAAGTTAATTCTCATGGAAGCGCCCTCCCAGTGCTGGGGAGGATACGTAAATGTGAACTGGTAACACACCTTCACTGCAGCACATGTTCACAATGATTTCCAGAGCCGTCTGCTGAGCGGTCAGCAAAGCTATGGCCTCTCTCAGCTCCTTGTCGGTGGGCTAAAAAAAACAAAATAGGCAAACAACCAACTCTCACTCCAAGGTTTGGAAAACTATTTTCAGGTGGCTCTCTTTAGTTAAAGCCCACTAAATGGCATTTGCACTTGGAATAAGGGACCTGGCGGCGGGAGTGGGTAAGCACATGAAAAGTCGTAACGGGCTGACTGGAAGGACAAGCAGGCACTATGGCTCCGCTTGGCACCGTGCAACACACTGCTGTTCACTGGGTTCCCGTCTCTCCACACGGCTTCTCTAAGTGTGGCTTAGTTAGCTGGAGAGAACAGATAAATATTCAGGAATTCTGAACTGAATTCACCCTGAAACTTGATATACTGTGTTAAGAAGTAGCTCAGCATACAAAGATTAAAACAAGGCTTCGTTACAGACGCCAGGCACTTATACACAGCAAACCTGCTTTTAGATGCTTAGATGTCTTCTCAGAAAAGTCTGCACTAGCCAGAATTACTAATAGGCCCTTATGTGACCAACAGAGCTTGGCTAAGGAGCAGGCGGGTTTGCTCCCTTCTGGCTTTCTCTGAAGACTGCAATAAAGCATTCCTTTAAGACTGAAGAAAAAGGGGCATTTTTTCTTGAGGAAATAAATAATGTGAACCTAACATCAATTAACAGTCTCAAAATGGGTTGCATAAATTTATATGACCTTAATTCTCAAGTCACCTATGAAAAGTGAAATAGCTGTACTGATATTCCAAAGTAGTGCACGTGCTAAAAAATGATGTATATTTTGTTGTCTGGATGACTCCCAATCTCAAAAGTCTCTATTAAAAATTGTCTTTTCAATGGTTGTGCAATATCCCCTTAAATGAATGTTTTATAATTTATTAAGCATTCCTCTAGTGTGGAATAATTCACATTACTTGGTTATCTTATTTCCTCAGATTTACTGGATCAAAGGTTAAAAACATGTCTATAGGTCCTATGACATATTTCTGTTCTCCTTTTCCAGAATGTTCATACTTATTTATAATCCTCTAGCAGCTTCCTATGCAATGAATTAACTATAATTTTGAAATACACTCTTAAAAAAAAAAGCAGACTGCTAATTTAGTAGGTAGACTTTAGGAATCCCTATATTTATGTTCCTTTTATTATGGGCAAGAATGTTTCCAAAATTTATTCTTCTGCTGTGCTGTGCTGAGTGGCTCAGTGGTGTCCGACTCTTTGAGACCCCATGGACTACAGCCACCAGACTCCTTCCTCTGTCCATGGGGATTCTCCAGGCAAGAATTCTGGAGTGGGCTGCCATATCCTCCTCCAGGGGATCTTCCCAACCCAGGGATTGAACCCAGAAAATTTATTCCTATTCACTTCATCTGTGTATGATGAGACTCTAAATAAGACACACCCTTGCTGGCCTCTCACCTACTTAACATGTATGAAGATCTGGCATGAAACAACTCAGAAAGAAGTTCCATTTCTTTGCCTGACTTTCCTGCTCAGAACAATCCCCTGCTTCTTACTGTTATCAAATTGACATAAAGAACCAAGCTAGAGGAAATGTTATGACAGCTGAGATTTGCTTCAAAGTATTCAGTAGTGAGAGGGGAGAGTGGGTAGGGAAGGAGATGAAAGAAAATAGACCATGATTTGATAATTGCTAACTCCGGAAGCCAGGTAAGGAGTGTTCTACTTCTGCATGTTATGGCAACAACTTGGGTTAGTTCTCTCCTTCCAGATTTGTGATTACACTTGCACAAGCCACTGGCAGCGTGAAAAGCCCTGAGCTGCCTGCCTGTGAATCTGTATTCCTGGCACACAGCAGCACGATGCTTAGCACCCTACTGGCACCAAAACACTGGCTGCCTGACCGGCATGTTAACCATCCAGTCTGCTCAGCCATGGTGACAGACTTTAAAAAGCGGGCTTTTGTTAGGAGAAAACACTGCATTTTCTAAGCATCAAAATTCTATCTGTAAGTAATACTTGAGAATGTGTATCTCTAAATAACAGTTAAACACTGATACTTTCAAACAGTGGCACTTCATCTTGGTGGACTGGAATCCCAATCCCCACTCACCCATTCCCTGGAGGGTTCCCCAGAAGCAAAGCTGGAGATGGGGCAAACCCGCAGGGGTGGTTCTTCTCCCACCCCCAGCCAGGGACGTCTGATCTCTCAGAGTCCCCAGGCAGCCCAAGTGGAATTCCCACTGCTTCCCTGATGGGATTTTGGGGGTGGGGAAACGAAGTACAGCTGCGTCCATCAGGATAAAGTGACCTGGTCAGCGCAATGCCAGCCCCTATGAAAGAGCCTCCGAGTGCCGATCTGTTACACCTGACGTTCCACACATGGACCCCAGATCTGTAACTTACCTCCACGTGGCACCTGAGAAGATGTTGCTGGGCTTCTATCAACACCCTTTGGGATGAAAAGGCTCACAGCTATGCCTTTGTCTATCTTGTTTACCGACTTTAAATTCTACCCACTCTGACTCAGATGCACAAGAGAAATATGATATTGAGTTGCCAAGCAACTCAAGGGCAGGATGGACTTTTCATTTTTATATTCAACCCAGCACTTAACACAAAGCTTTGCACCTAACAGCCATTCATGGGGACTGAGAAAACAGCTCTTAACTACATTTGAGTGCTTTAGAACACCACCAGTTCAGCTTTACAGGACTTCGTGAATGTAAGAAGGTGGTACACTGATGAGTTTATGCCCATTAAGTATTCTTTAGGGACTTCCTTGGCGTTCCAGGGACTCTGTGCCCCTAATGCTTCTAATTAATGCTTCTAATAGGACTCTGTGCTTCTAATGGGTTCAATCTGTGGTTGGGGAATTAAGATCCCACAGGCCATGTTGCTGCTGTTGTTCAGTCACTAAGTCATGTCTGACTCTTGTGACTCCACGGACTTTTAGCCCACCAGGCTACTCTGTCCACAGGATTCTCCAGGCAAGAGTACTGGAGTGGTTGCCATTTCCTTCTCACCCAGGAATCAAACCCAGATCTCCTGCATTGCAGGCAGACTCTTTACCAACTGAGCTATGAGGGAATTCCACATGCCATGTGGTACGGCCAAAAAATAAATTAAAAAAATTTTTTTAAGAATTCTTTAAAAATAAATCTATCCAAACTCGAAGACACTGACTTAAGACACTTCTCAGATTCAGTTTCTCTTACACGAATTAGGACAGGCCACATGTGCGACAGCAGAGAGGGTGAGAGGACATCACTAGAGTCCGTCCAGTTCAAGCATGACCATCCTTCCCTAGAATGACTTCGGCAGCCCTGACCGGTTCTCCCGCCTCCAGGCCCCTCGAACAACACTAACCTGCTTTCACCACGCTGTGTGCCCCATCCTTTCAGATGGCTCAGGTGTTCTGTCCGCCAAGCCTCTTCTGAGAGTCTCTTCCTTTCTGCTCCCATCAGGGCTGAATCAGCTGTGCCTACTCACTCAGAAGTCTGGGCACAGACCTATCACTGCTCTTAGCACAGGTACTGTAATAAGTTAAAATCACGTGTCCATCCTTACAAGATGGAAAAGGTCCCTGAAGACAGGAAATATGTCTTACCATCTTTCTACCAGTAGCCTCTGGCACAGTGCCTGCCACTCAGCGTAAGCATGGAAAACACGCACCTGGATGAATAAAGCCCAGCTCGCCGTCCTCCCTGGCTTTCTGATGACTTGCTCTCCTCCTTGGGAAAAATGTTTAACCAAAGAACAACTCTATCTCTGCCGACGGGCTCAGCTGAAAAGCTGCCTGCACTGGAGACCGGTCACCCACACTCCAACATCACACCCAGCCAAGTAAGCCACGGTTATCCAGGCTGCAAACCTACAAACCATCGTTAATTCTCACGGTCACTCTACCTCCTCTGCTCAACAGTAGTGGGTAATATAACTTTGGCTTGCTACTTTGGCTTAGTAAGGCTAAACTCTAAAGTAGAAGAGACAAGGATGCAAGGGACTATCTGAGCAAAGTAAAATCCTTTAGTGTGAAGACAGTCTGGGAGACAGTAAGAAACTTAAGTGAGACACAAATGTTAGGAAGAGGACCGCATATTTTTTTTCTTGACCACACCATGCCACATGAAGTATCCTAGTTCACTGACCAGGAATCGAACCCATGTCCCTGCCTTGGGAGCTCAGACTCTTCATCACATGACTGCATGTTTCTGAAATATTGCAAAAGTACTGGTCTAGCCATCTTTCAACTTCTCTACTATATAAATGTTTCATTTCAGATTTTTTTCTCCTTTGGCAGCTTTCTGATGTGTTAATGAGAATTAATGGGAAAACATGGCTGTTTTTACTGAAATTCACTTCATAATTGATTGTTACAACATTTTCCTACGAAGCTTAGGATATCTATTAAAAGAAAATAGCTGTATTAATCTATGCTTGAAAACACCGATCTGACTTACTGGAAGTAAATCTGAAATGAATGTTTTCCTTCTGACTTTCCTTCTATGAGGAATTTCTTCCATTTCATCATCTTCCATCAGATCATCACCATTAGCGTTCTGTAACGTGTCCTCAGTCTCTGCAGCGGTTTTTATCCTTTGAGTTTCAGCCTCCTTCATTTGAATAACTGTTTCGCCAGCATCCATTTCCAGAACTTCAGATAAGATCTTTAGTATGGCATTTATGATTTCTGCCTGACTCTTGGATGGAATAATGTCCTTTAGATTCCAAATTGTGCCTGTGGAAAAAAACGAGCATGAGGACAAAGAAATCGACTATGAAATCTTTTATTAAATACAGTGTCTACCATGTTGGTTCTATAAGCTCAGGCATAATTTCAAGAAATCTCAGTCCTACTGCCTTTGTTGAGTTCTTATTAAATGTCAAAAAGCTCTGCTCAGAGGCAGCTCCCTTTACTGCAGCGGTCCTTCATAATTGTCTCCCATTCCTGGCATACAATGCCTTGCCCTGATAGAGAGCCAACAGACTGAGAGAACACAGATCGAGTTTCTTTTACAATGACAAATTAAGTTGCCTCGGCTTTCTTTCATCTTAACCTGAGATGCTCTCGTGAGTAGTTTCTTACAGTCCAAGAGGGGAAAGGAATGCATTAAAATTCCAAGACCTCGTGGACAAACCAGGGAGCAGGTTCTTGGTGTTGCACTTGTGAAACCAGAACAATAGCTACTGCTAAGGACACTAATTTTTAAAAATGGGACAAAATAAAAATAATTCTGGGGTATATTCTGCTATGTTAAAAAAGAACTGAAAGGAGTCAGACAGATCATTTGCAGATCCATATTAGCAGCATCATTCAATAACTAAAGAGTGGAAGCAACCCAAGTGTCTACCCACGGATGGACGAACATACATGGGGATCTATTTAATGTGTACAGTGTCCCAGTTTTGCAAGATGGTTACACAACAATGTGGATATACTTAACACAACTGTACACTTAAAGATGCTTGCTGCTGCTGCTGCTGCTGCTAAGTCACTTCAGTCGTGTCCGATTCTTCGCGACCCCNTGTGCGACCCCATAGATGGCAGCCCACCAGGCTCCCCCATTCCTGGGATTCTCCAGGCAAGAACACTGGAGTGGGTTGCCATTTCCTTCTCCAATGCATGAAAGTGAAAAGTCAAAGTGAAGTCGCTCAGTCGTGTCCAACTCCTAGCGACCCCGTGGACTACAGCCTACCAGGTTTCTCCATCCATGGGATTTTCCAGGCAAGAGTACTGGAGTGGGTTGCCATTGCCTTCTCTGCACAATACTGCAGAATGTTTTTTCTTATAGATTTACCTCATCTTTGTATTGTAATTGTTTATGCTAGTTCTAATTTTGATGGATTCTTTTGTATGTTTGAATACCTTTGGTGCTATTTCATCACAAATGACAGACAACAAAATTGAACAAGTCCATGTTCAGAGAAAGTGATATTTTCTTGGGTACATCGTAAAACACATGTTGGTGGCCTGGAAAATGTGCATCAGTCACTTTCAGAAAAACCACATAGGTCTTTTAGTATGAAAGAGGAGTTAGAATGTGTATGCATGTGTGTCCATATGACCTGTAATATGGTCTTTAATATACTTGCAAGTATGAAGACTGCCTGATTTCATTATACTATAGTTTTCTAATACTAAAGTCTTTCTAGTGTTGAACCAAGTTGTCTTCCTGTGGGGCCCATAGACTAGTGATCAGCCATACAAAAATACAAAAACTTTCGTTTAGACATTATAAGTTTTCTTAGAAACAGATGTCAGAACAACTTCATTAAATTTCATTCCCTTTATACTTTTTTTTAAATTTTATTTTTATTTTATTTTACTTTACAATACTGTATTGGTTTTGCCATACATTGACATGAATCCACCACGAGTGTATGCGAGCTCCCAATCCTGAGCCCCTCTCCCACCTCCCACCCCATATCATCTCTCTGGATCATCCCCATGCATCAGCCCCAAGCATCCTGTATCCTATATTGAACATAGACTGGTGCTTCATTTCTTACATGATAGTATACATGTTTCAATGCCGTTTTCCCAAATCACTCCCTTTATACTTTATCCTCTTTTCTACAAGAGGTGATAATCTGCTCAGGAAATGTATATAGGAAGTTGACTTGTTACAGTATTGGTAATGTTTGCTTAAGTTCAAATTTTTAGGTACAGAGCATTTGGTAAGATTTAAATTCCTTAAAATGATATATGGTTTGAGGGAAAAAAAAAGTATTGTGAGTAGAAGGTGAAGAGGGAGTGGTTCTGTGGGGATGGTGACTCATTGGCACTCCCTCTTCCTCCAGTGTGAATTGCAATTCATCCACGTGCACAGCTACCAGTGCCTGCAAGCAGGTGGAGTCTGACAAGTGTCTTTCTCTTGCCACTGTAAGAGGTGATGGTTTACTAGCTGTCAGATTGCCAGTCTGCAGGAGCAGAGAGGTGAAAGAAAAGGAAAAAGGAAGGAAAGTAGATAATGAAGCTTTGTTACTTTTGTTGTCTTAGCCTTCAGTTAAGATGCTGATTACACCCAATGCCTACAATGTAAAGCATTGTAGGATTTTGAGCTCTGTTGCCTAGAAATTTTGTATATAAATGAAAAAGAGAACACCCAAGACAGAGGCCTCCTGTTGAAACAGGAATCATGGGGACAGTAAAGACTTTAACCAAAAATAATTGGACGTATAAGATGAGGGATTTCTCTGGTGAGCCAGTGGTTAGAACTCCATGCTTCCAATATAGGGGCCACTGTTAGGGAACTAAATCCCTAGTTAGATCCCTGGTTAGGGATCTAAAATTCACATGCTGCAGGGTTGGCCCCTCCAAAAACCAAAAAACGAAGAAACAAGATAACATTAGAAGGTGGCCTTAGTTTTTTATATATTTAGGGATGAAAGGATAAGATGCCTGGGATTTGTTATAAAATAGTCCAGTTGGGTTAGGAGGATAGTGAATATGGATTTCCATGAAACAACACTGGCCATGTACTGGGTGCTAGTTGAAACTAGGTGGTGAGTACATGAGAGGTGGGAAGAGAAATATGTAATTATACTGTTGTTTCAACTTACATATAAATTTTCAGTATTCCATAGTATTTCATTGAGAAATTATCTTGAACAATAGGGTGATCACTACTGAGAACCAGTTTAGTGACCTGGAAGATAAAATAGAAGAAATAACTAAAGTTTCAGAATGGAAATGCAAAGACATTGAAACATTGAAGGAAAAGATTAGAGACTTGGGAGAGTGTTGGATGATAGAAATTTAGAAGGAGAAGAATGAATATATGGAGGAATTATAATAATTAAAGAAATGACAAAAGAAATTTTCCCTAGTTTGAAGAATGATTTTTAGTTTGTTCATTGAAAGAACTTAATAGGTTCCAGGCAAGATTGATATAAAAAGACCTATTTAGATATAGTGATGTTTCTGATTCATAAAATAAAGAGAACATTCTTATAAAGCTCCAAACAGAAAGGAAAAAGTAACATACAAGGGAAAAAAAGGTCAAACTTTCATTGAACTTCTTATCTTTAATATTGGAAGCTAAAAGCACAGTGTAATAACTTCTGCTGACTAGTGAAAGAAAAGGACTGCAACTCAAGAATCATACATGTGGATGAGATATAATTTACCTGTCAAGGGGAAAGAAAGATATTAGTTGATAAGCAAGACTCAGTATATAAGATCCACATAGTCCATCTGAAAAAAATTGAGCAAGAATTCCACTAGAATGATGAATGAATCACAAGAGTGGCCTTAGGAGAATAGGAGATAAAGAGGGGAAGGAACATTAATGAAGCTAAATAAAGATTCTGAAAGTAGAGGAGATATTGTCAAAGCAAACCTAATAAGAGTCTGTAGTGAAAAGTGCTAAACTGTCTCAGTGAAACAAAGAATCGGGGGTAAGAGAAGAGGCAAAAGAAAGAAGAGAGAGCAAAGGTCTTTTCAGACATTGGGTTGGAGTGGGTTGCANTTAATAACTATAAAAATCTATCCATTATCTTAGAATTGAATCTATAAGAGGTAACTATTATAATGAGATAAATATTTTTTAAGGTTTCAAATTTTCCATCAGCTATGCCTATCTCTTTTGTTTCATAGTGTTTAAATTTTATATACTCTAATATACATTTCACTGAAATTATAAAACATACAACATTGTCCTTAAGTATATAATGCACTAGTTAAGCAAACATTTCAAACTCCACTAATACTTAAAATACCTCCACAAAAAATATTAGAAGAGATTAAAAGGATTTCTTGAAAGACTTCATTATTATAAGTTTTTCATTGGAATGTTTACTTGTTACACGTTTTTATTTTACATATTTTGTTGAAATAGAAGACATTTGTACGTGGACTTTTGTTATTCTTACAGAAAAGATTTTCCCATTTCAAGGATCACTAATAAACTGAAATCACTCTCTTCACTTCTATAATTGCAACCGTTAACAAACATTTGTGTGGCAATCTCATCAAGCTTCACCTAAAGTCAATAGGTACTTTACAAATTCTGGATTATGTTCTCAACTTGCACTACCCATCCTCTTTTCACTCAGTTACAGTTCTTCCACTTCTCTTGTTGAATTTTTTAACCACACCAAGAACCAAAGCGGTTATGATGACAAACACGGTACAGAAACACTTTATAGCCGATTTATAAGACCATTTATTTGTGGTGCTTTTTCAGGTCACTCTACTGTTTTTCCTCACATTTGGTTTTTTTTAAGGGCAGTGACATAACTCCTCTTCTCTGTCAGTTACCTTTGGATTTCATCACAGATCCTCTCCTAAATCAAACATTAAGCCCCTTGAAGAAATGCTTCCAAATCTCATTCTGTAGACGGATACATTAACTTTAATTTAAAAATTGGGTTGCTGCTGAGAGTTGGCTTTATGATTGGATGTCTTCAAAACTGCTTTGCGTTTGGAACCAAAGTATTCTTCCTTTTTCTTTTTCACTCCTCTTCACAATGCCAGATAGAGTGGGATTGAATATTTTTGATAACTTAAGTCCAAGCAAGGCTTCCTGTTCTCAAGCCTATTTGCTCAATAGAATCTTCAAGAAAAATAATATGCAGATAGTAACCCCTAAAGATGCTTTAGAATTTTTTTTCTCATTTGCACAGTAAGATTTAATTTCCATCCCTTAAATATGACGAATTGCTGAGATTTTCTCCAGTTAATGCTTTTAACAGCTCCCAATAAACTTCATTAATCAGGCAAGCTCGAGGCCCAATGTGTAGCCTGGAAGCAGCTAATTTGCTTGATGAGACCCCGACTTTAGTGAATAAACAGGTGGATAATCTGAGGGCTTTATGGCCTTAATTACAGTCTAATCAGTTCAGCGGTTGGCGGGCAAAAAGAGAAAGAAAGAAAAAGGGGAGGGGGGTAGCTGAGAGCCACTTTTCCTAAAATACGAGATTCGCACCCTTGCTAAAGACACCTCAATTACTATCTTCAGTTTACCTCCCTGTCTTTCTTCTTTCCCGTTTCACTCTCCCTTTCTTTCTACTCAGCTTTCCCTCCCCTTCACCTGTAGTTCCCTCTTGCTTTCCCCACCACCACCACCCCGGCCCCCAACGCTGTCTGGGTGGAACCACCCCTCTTCCCCAGTCTNCCGACGGGCTCAGCTGAAAAGCTGCCTGCACTGGAGACCGGTCACCCACACTCCAACATCACACCCAGCCAAGTAAGCCACGGTTATCCAGGCTGCAAACCTACAAACCATCGTTAATTCTCACGGTCACTCTACCTCCTCTGCTCAACAGTAGTGGGTAATATAACTTTGGCTTGCTACTTTGGCTTAGTAAGGCTAAACTCTAAAGTAGAAGAGACAAGGATGCAAGGGACTATCTGAGCAAAGTAAAATCCTTTAGTGTGAAGACAGTCTGGGAGACAGTAAGAAACTTAAGTGAGACACAAATGTTAGGAAGAGGACCGCATATTTTTTTTCTTGACCACACCATGCCACATGAAGTATCCTAGTTCACTGACCAGGAATCGAACCCATGTCCCTGCCTTGGGAGCTCAGACTCTTCATCACATGACTGCATGTTTCTGAAATATTGCAAAAGTACTGGTCTAGCCATCTTTCAACTTCTCTACTATATAAATGTTTCATTTCAGATTTTTTTCTCCTTTGGCAGCTTTCTGATGTGTTAATGAGAATTAATGGGAAAACATGGCTGTTTTTACTGAAATTCACTTCATAATTGATTGTTACAACATTTTCCTACGAAGCTTAGGATATCTATTAAAAGAAAATAGCTGTATTAATCTATGCTTGAAAACACCGATCTGACTTACTGGAAGTAAATCTGAAATGAATGTTTTCCTTCTGACTTTCCTTCTATGAGGAATTTCTTCCATTTCATCATCTTCCATCAGATCATCACCATTAGCGTTCTGTAACGTGTCCTCAGTCTCTGCAGCGGTTTTTATCCTTTGAGTTTCAGCCTCCTTCATTTGAATAACTGTTTCGCCAGCATCCATTTCCAGAACTTCAGATAAGATCTTTAGTATGGCATTTATGATTTCTGCCTGACTCTTGGATGGAATAATGTCCTTTAGATTCCAAATTGTGCCTGTGGAAAAAAACGAGCATGAGGACAAAGAAATCGACTATGAAATCTTTTATTAAATACAGTGTCTACCATGTTGGTTCTATAAGCTCAGGCATAATTTCAAGAAATCTCAGTCCTACTGCCTTTGTTGAGTTCTTATTAAATGTCAAAAAGCTCTGCTCAGAGGCAGCTCCCTTTACTGCAGCGGTCCTTCATAATTGTCTCCCATTCCTGGCATACAATGCCTTGCCCTGATAGAGAGCCAACAGACTGAGAGAACACAGATCGAGTTTCTTTTACAATGACAAATTAAGTTGCCTCGGCTTTCTTTCATCTTAACCTGAGATGCTCTCGTGAGTAGTTTCTTACAGTCCAAGAGGGGAAAGGAATGCATTAAAATTCCAAGACCTCGTGGACAAACCAGGGAGCAGGTTCTTGGTGTTGCACTTGTGAAACCAGAACAATAGCTACTGCTAAGGACACTAATTTTTAAAAATGGGACAAAATAAAAATAATTCTGGGGTATATTCTGCTATGTTAAAAAAGAACTGAAAGGAGTCAGACAGATCATTTGCAGATCCATATTAGCAGCATCATTCAATAACTAAAGAGTGGAAGCAACCCAAGTGTCTACCCACGGATGGACGAACATACATGGGGATCTATTTAATGTGTACAGTGTCCCAGTTTTGCAAGATGGTTACACAACAATGTGGATATACTTAACACAACTGTACACTTAAAGATGCTTGCTGCTGCTGCTGCTGCTGCTAAGTCACTTCAGTCGTGTCCGATTCTTCGCGACCCCATGGACTGCAGCCTACGAGGCTCCTCCATCCATGGGATTTTCCAGGCAAGAGTACTGGAGTGGGATGCCATTGCCTTCTCCATAAAGATGCTTAGGAAATATCATAAAGCGATTATCCTCCAATTAAAAAAAAAATGGTTAAGAAGCGGGGGAGCTCTCTGCTGGTCTAGCGGCTAGGATTCGGCGCTTTCACTGTGGAGGCCAGGTTCAATCCCTGGTTGGGAAACTAAAGATCCCGCAAGCAGAGCAGTGTAGCCAAAAAAAGAAAAACTTTAACAATGGTTAAGATGGTAAATTTTATTTTGTGCGTATTTTATCACTTTAGGGAAAATATAAAACATCTCTCAAGATAAATTACCCTTGAAGACCAAACAAAGGGCAAGAGGAAAATACACAGTAAGTTACCTACTACTTACATGCCATCCGATTATTTCTGTATTTAGAAATTCTGGGGAGAGGCACTGAGGGTGAAGATCTTATAGGAAAGGGAGTGGTCATGTTTTAGATGCTTGCAGTCAACTTTTGAACTCACTGCTTCATAAATAAGAGGGGGTCCTGACAGCACAATTTCTTTATCAGACAACAAGAGCTATTAAATTGAAAACACATCTAATCTTCTAAGGCTCTGAAATTATGCAGAATTGCTTGAATTAAACGTTTCCATTTAAATATTAAAAATTTGAGAACAGACATAAGCACAGAAAGTCCTGATGTGGTGAAATGGGGGACTGATTGAATTTTGGCCTCTCCATTTCTGCCTGCTACCAATTACTAAAATGCACACTAACGCAAGTGGTTAACTTTTACCTGCCACCAATGTCTTCAATAGAAGATACTCCATGGAATTGTCAGGAGAAAGCATTGCTGATTCCAACACATGCAATGCTGGGGTATTGAAAGATTTCAGTAGCTCTGGGTTATCTTCGGTCACCGTCTGCAAACAATATGCTATAGAGACAAAAATCAAATATTCAGAAACAAGTGAATTCCGCTAGGATACTTTAAACCAAAATGACTCATCAAAAAAATCTGCATCTTTATAACTTCTCTGGACACATTTTGTAGGAGATTCACCCTTTTCCTCAAACACAGTTTGTGCAAATGACGCTTCCCAAATTATCAGAGCTATAAAAGACTTTTCTTTTTTCTTAACTTATAATCCTTTACAGAACTATACTTTTATAAATGAAAAGGCTCTCAACTGCCGTGACAATGTGGAATTACTATAAACATTTACAAAGATTTAGCCTCAATTTCTATACTCGTCACAGACCAGTAGCAAACAGCCTGTAGGCTGAACACCAGTGTATGGAAAACTGTTGTCTATGACAAGTCCTAGGTTTGGGGACATTTAAAAAATTCAGCATGATCTTAAAAGTTAATTTATGACATAGCACATTTAAGAAAAAAGGTATTTTATATAAAAATATGAGTAAATTAAGAGATAGGTAAAGTGTTGATAGGCATATGGTTCATTTAGCACTTAACTCTTCTCTTGCAATTAAAACAAGATCATGGATTATAACATTGTAAATTAGAAATAATTAACTGAAAGTATAAAACAACTGAGACTGCATGAAAAGCTTGACAGAAGAGACCTCTGACGCACAAATGAGGAAACCCAAATTTATTTTCTTTGAGATACTGCATTCCATAAAATCCTGTTTCTATCCAGGTCTAAAAATTCCAAAGCAGATCATTTCCACCCAAATTAGTAGTCAAAATACATGTTATTATTGTGCTCTAGTCGGCATTCCAAAATACATTTATATACAAATCCATATGTAAGCATATATGTACATATATATATATCCAAGTGTAAATTTTTTTTCATTAAACGATTAATTAAATTCACTTTAACAAAAAGCTAAGGTAAGTTGTGATTGCTAAGACAACATGAGCCCAAAGAAAGCTATATTAATACATAGTATGGAATTTCAGAATTTCACTTTACTATATATAAGCTTTGCTTGCTTTTCAAAACAGAAGCAATCTGACATTTGCCTTAAAAAAGTTATGAACCTAGCTAACTGCCTAAGAAAATACTGCTATACACTGTAAAGTCACTTTATTCTGATCCCCTTTATAAAAAGTTCTTTTTAAAAGTTCTTTAGGAAAAAAATGAAATAACCAAATCTACAAAACTTATGGCCCAAAAAACAGAAGTGAAGTTTTTCTTTTCAAAGCTATGAACTTTCCTAAAATTCTTATTGTAATAAAGACTGTCCTCTGAGACTAAAAGTCACCTGCCAATTTTCTAGTTCAAGTGTTTTTAAAATCCACATTGACTCACAAGTCCCCCCTCTGCCAAAGATTCCATTCTGAGAAACTGATTAAAAAATTTTCCCCAATAGTATTTATTCCACTATTATTTTTTCCTTCTCTGTTCTATTTCCACTAGAGCCAAGAGAAACATCGGTAAGGTGAATACACTTCAGTGAGGGGAATAAACTTGTTCTTGCCAGGAGAAATGTGTAGTTAAATAAAAAGACAGATGCCTATCGTTATGAAGGGTTGTATAAAAAACACTTCTTGACCATTATTTCTCCACTCACCCGCCACGTTCTGTTGAGATAGAACCCACCCCCTGGTCTGTCTCCTCCCCCTGCTGAGTGAGGGCCCCCAGTGGCTTGTAACCCCAAGGACAGAAAGCGAGGGAGCCAAGGCTGCTAACGCCGCCAGATTCTGTTTTCCCTGTCTGGAAGGGAAGCAGGCCTACGCGAAATTCCAATCAATTATCTTCCTCTCTCAAAACAAGCAGAGGTTATCGTCTACGTTCCAATTAACTTTGGCTCAAGGCCTGGCAGTTGTGGGTTATTGCTTCTCTGTAAATGGGAGATGAAAACTTTCAAGAGTTAATAAAAACTTCTAAGAATGTTCAGACATTTAGAAACCACATATGCTCACATAATCCCTTTCCTCCCCCTTAGAGACAAGAACAGGAAAACTACATGAGTAAGTAAAGAATTAATCACACATTTTAAAAGATTCAGAATAGAACTCAGTGATGCATTTATATACAATGAGAAAAAAAAAAATCACTCCTGTAGAATAAATAAGTTATGTCTGAATAAAAAATTTTGAATAAGGGCACACAAACTTTTCTTTACTTACCTACTGAAATAGCCAGGTCAACATTGGTGGAAAACCTACTTAAATACTTTAATACAATCTCCAAACACCCTTCTTTGTTGAATATAGATACTGCTCTACTACTGCATTCACTAAATCGAAGGGGGAAAAAAAAGTTTTACTATTCACATTTTAACATTAAGAAATCAACCACAGAAGTTCATGAAAAAATAATTAGGCTTTATAAAAGAACCAGAATTGTAGTCAAACCCCCACCATTTTTACAGATGAAGAAATTAATGCCCACTCATAGTCACTGTGCATGAATACAGCTGGCGATCTGAACTTTTATTCCCATCACAGTACAATATATTAGCCAATCTCTTTATCTACATGCCAGCTTCCTTACAGGAGGTTAAAGACGGAAATGATCTTAGAAATCAGTTGCTTCAATTCCTCTTTTTGTGGATAAGGAAACCCAGACCCCCAAAGGTGAAGTGATCTGTCTAATGATCATACATTTTATTAGTGGTGAGTCCCTGGATCCAGTCTACCTATCTTTCCACTATATCACAGCAATAATAAATTAAAGTTAGGACTAAAGGCTTCTATTTTTATCATATAAAAAGCACAAGTTTAAAAGAAAGTAACACTAAGTTTTAATTGTTCCATCTAGACTGCTATAATGATAACTTCTGCAATCTTCGACAGAGAAACTGTCACAAAAAAATATTTTTGAAATTACAGTATCTTCTAATACAAGAATCAGAATTAATGTAACCGCTGTTATTAATTGACATATATGCTAAATATAGGGTAAACAGTTACTGATAACAATTTTATTCATGGTTCCAGAGCAGCATATTCCTCTAGACATACCACATGCACACATGACAGATTAGCCGCTGACTAAATGATTAAATCCAGTCTTGTCATCTAGAGACAAACTATTTTCTGTCTGCGTTACCCATCTATCTCTCCATCCATCTAGTTACTGCAACACTGCTATGAACCTCCCCTCAAGAAGCCCAAAGCAAGCTCAGGTATAGTCAGGAAAATAAAAATAAAGCATATTTTTGTTAAGATAATAAAACATATATATGTGTAAACATAATTTAAACGTAAACTATGCAACAGGAAGTGTTAAGAGCTATGATAATCAGAAATGATATAGATAGGGCTCACGGGCACTCAGGAAGAAAGATTACTGGACCACTTTTTCAGGCACTTTTCAAAGAAAATTGTTTTAAACTTTTCAAATTAAAAAAAAATTTTTTTTATTTGCAAATTCAACAATTTACATAAGTTAAAGTTATTAGAAAAACAGCACGCACTAGCTTGCTTGAATGCCATTTCCTCGAATCTGACCTATCCTATTTTCCTGGTGGAATGCGTCCACTAGTTCAAAATGAAATCACAGGACTTCCCCGGTGGTCCAGTGGTTAGGACTCTGCGCTTCCACTGCTGGGAGCCCAGGTTTGAACCCTAGTCGGGGAATTACGACCCCTCAAGCCGAGTGGTGCACCCCCAAAAAGAAAGAAAGAAACCACAGGCAAGTTTGACTGCTTGTAGGTAGTCAAGCAATGTAGGCAGCTTTCCAAGATCCAACTTAACCTTGTATTCTGAGACATACCTCTAAGAGGTCAGAAATAACCATGGCTGTTGATGGAAAATAAGGAACTATGACACACTCCAGCTAGAAATGTGGTCCAATAAAATGAGGCAGAAAAAAAAAAATCCAGGTTGTGTTTCTAGCCATCTCCATTCCTAAAAGCAAGCCCCCATCTCCAAGCCCCCTTCCTCTGCTATAATGATGGAATGGAGTGTGGTCTCCTTTCTACTGGGGCCAAAGGAGCTCTTCTCAGACATCGACTTCCCTGTAAAATGGCACTCCCGAGCTCTGTGTGTCTCATTCCAGATCAAAGTACCTATTGCACTGGAGCCTGGCCAGCTTTAAGACAATTGCTGCAGAGGCAGTGGGGGAGGAAGGGGTGCAGGGGCCACTAATGACCACAATTTCTCTTATTACTGTCAGTAGCAATAAATGGATAGAAGAGTTGTAAAGCAAGGAAAGATGTAGTGGGACTTCCCTGGCAGTCCAGTGGTTAAGACTCCAAGAAGCACTGGCACAGGTTCAATGCCTAGTTAGGGAACTAGGATTCTGCATGCCACACGGAAAGGCAAAAAATTTAAAAAAAGATACAGTGATGCTAGGAGGCCAAGGGCTTGGGAAGGACAGTCGATCTTAGGTCACTTGACGAGATCGCCTACCAAGCATTAACAGATGCATTAACAGATTTACAGGCCTACCAAGGAGAACAGAGATTCCTCTGCAGTTTAACAGAGAGAGTAGAAGCCTGAGCAGTGTTGAAGCAGGAAGCTTCTGAAGCATCTGGAAAGCATCTTACCATATATTCCACAGCACGTTTATGGCCTCGTTGGCGATGTTTTCAATAGAATTTCTGCTCTGATCTTTTTTTTTCTGAGGAGACATCTCATTTGAATCCAGTCCAGTACTGCACTGTAACCAAATACCATGATTAGCACCTTTGTTCAAAAGAATAAACAAACAGAAATGCAAACGGCAGTGAAGAATCACAAAAACTAAACATCAAAAATGACAGTTAACACCAGCCCATCAAGTTCTCCCAAGTCACTGTACAAGCTGGATACAAAGCATTTCACATCTTAAGTGAAAATGTAAAATCAATACAAAATATTTTATCTAACGTGGTCAAGATAATATATAAGGCAAAGAAAAATAACCCATAACACAACCTAACATCTATATGGCATCTTCTAAGTGCGAGGCACTATTCTAAGCATTTCATGTCAATTAAGTCATTTAACTGTCACCACAGACCTATAACGCAGATGAACTATTATCCCCAATCTCCTGCTACAAATGGGAAACTGAGGTACAGAGAGCCTGCTGAGGGTGCAGCCTAGTATCTAGTGAAGCGGGATTCAGATCCAGGCATCCTGGCTCTGAAGTGGGTGCTCTGAATCCCTCTGCAGTTCTGCCCCCTCCTACAATCCACGACATCCTCTCAATCAGGCTTCTCAAACTTGGCATTGCTGACATTTTGAACGGGATGATTCTTTGCTGTGGTGCAGGTGGGACACTTTGCTGTCATGCCCAGTGTAGGATGCTTAGTGGCATCCTGGGCCTCCATGCACTAGCTGCCAGTAGCAACCCCTCCTCCGAAGCTGTGACAATCAAACACGGCTCCAGACATTGCCAAATGTCCCCTGTAGGGTACCTCACCCCTACAAGAATTACTGTTCTAAAGGGACAAGCTGTCTTGTCCCTTTGATGATGATGTCTCTTATCAAACCTGGATATTCTTCCTACGGCCTCAAGTGAAAACTACCCATCAATACAGAACAGTGGACCAGAGGCACGACAGGGAGAGAATTCCTTAATCCCTGAACTGCATCTTGCAATAAAGGTGGCACATTAGAAACCTTCAAACCTTAATCTAGTCTTCTCAGCAAATTCTTAATGTCCATGCTTGAGCTTCCTCATCAGTAAAACAGGAATAACAAAGAATACCTGCCAAACAGGACTGCTTTGAGGATTCAGGAAAATAACACACAAGACACATAACTAAGCATCCAATAAATACAAATTATTTTCATCCTATGAAGCCTGAAGTCTAAAGGAGGCCGTCTATACTGTTAGGAAGGTCTTTTCCAACAAGCAGATAAATAAAGGTAGCAGGGACAAACTAGAGACTAGTGTCAACGATGAGAGATCAGTGCTTCCAGGAAAAGAAACACAATTCCTACTGAATGTTTTAAGGGAAGACAAAATGACACCAAAGTACTTAGAAACAAGACAAAACCCCAAACTGTTCCAGTGTGTGCACGAACAGAGACTTGGGAAAGGGGTATACCTCTTTCAGCAGTGCCACCAGCGGAGTCATGATATCCTTGGTCACCATGTCATCACAAACTTCGAAACCACCACAAGCGCTGAGATTTCTGCACAAGAAGTTTGAAACACACCCGCTTCAGATCACATGTCAAAAAACATACTCAGCACTCAAGTTTATTTCTATCTCTACCCATACTTAACATTTCCCATTTGAAATTGCTTTACAATTTCTGTAAATACGCTGCAGAACCAATCCACAGAACTCCACTTGCTCTGATCCTTGCTCTACATGAAGGAAACAGACGACTCTGTCCTGTAACAATGTAATTCTCAGGACTGAGGCAGCACCCAGGGAGAGGGAAGACTTTTCCTATTTAATGTAAATCAATTACTGCCTGATCCTTTTTTATTTTTTTGGCCATGCCATGCTGCTTATGGAATCTTAGCTCCCTGACCAGGGGCTGGACCTGCTCCCTCAGCAGTGAGAGCTCGGAGTCTTAACCACTGGACTGCTAGGGAATTCTCCGGCCTGATCTTGTATGAAGGGACCTTTTTCTGGAATCAAGACTTCAAGGATAGGAAGGGTGAGGCTATTGAGAATGACCTTCCCTGAAACAATTCTGACTACATTTAATTTTGATTGTGAAGACTCTGCTTACCCTCTGAGTGCACAGCACTGTGCTAGGCACTCAGGCTATGAAGAGAAATGAGATGTCTCACCATCTTCCAGGAGTTCCCAGTATGTGTTATTTTCTCCATCAACTGGTTAATTCTCTCTCATCCCCCAGATCTCACTTCAAACATCATGCCCTTAGTTTTCTTCCCCAAACCCCTTCTCATAGCATCTTTTGTAAATATCATTGGTTGTAATTACACACTTACGTGATTATTTGCATAATGCTTGCCTCCCTCAATACTGTAAGATCCATGAAGGACTGAAAATATGTGTCTTGTTCACTCCCACTAGCCCACTGCCTGGCACTGCAGGCTCTCAATATAAACCTGCTACATTAATGAATGAAACAGAACAAATACAGAGCTATGAGAACTACAAATATTAACTTTACTCTGGCCCCCTCTACAGTCCATTCTCAGTGCAGCTACCAGCCCTTTTGAAAAGGTAAATTAGACCAGCCCCTGTAGCTTAGAATAGGTCCTCAAGCTCTGCACCACTGAGTCCTTATCTGTCTCTCCAGCCGCAATCCCTATAATGTGCACCCTCTACTCTGCTCAGCCACATAACCTTCCCTTTCCTTAACCGTGCCAAGCCCTCTGCTGTTGCTACTCCCTATCAGGAATGCTTTTCCCCTGTGTGTCCACCTCTGGCTCCAGGCTACCTCAGCTCTTAGCTCACAAATGTTATCTAGAGATTATCCAATTTAAAGTAACTCCCCACCTCCGGCTATCACCTTCTTGGTTTCTCCATACCACCTCTTAAAACCCAATATTATGTTTCATCTGGTTACTAGTTCCCTGTCTCTGCATCAACATGGTTCTGTGAAGGCACAGATCCTGGCTGTCTTGCTCAGTGTTCTGCTTTCTCAAAATCCCTCGCGTCTAGAAAATCTGGCACATACAATGGAAGAGTTCACCGAACCTCAGGACTCTATGAAGTCTCCTTGGGGAGGGTACAACGTGCGCTAATAAGCCTTGAGCAGAGGACGCTTGGCAGATGACTACTGCAGTTGCAGCCATGGAATACGTGTAGTCCGGGGCTCATGAGGTCCTCCGGAATCCGAAGCCTGAGTTCAGATCCCTCCTCTGCAAACAGGAGAGCATAGCCAGTTCTTGGCCCTCCCGAGCTGTGCCGTAGACAAGAGCACTGAGGATGAAACCCGTGAGCGACGGTGCCAGGCGCACAGGAGGCGCTGGCTGGACGCGGATCCCGGATCCGAGGGCACCAGCCCGGATCCCCCTTCCCAGCTCACCTCAGTGCGCCGGCCGCTGTTTCCCTCACCGCCAGACTGGGATCGAGCAGCAGCGGCCCGAGGCGGCGCACAGCGTCCCGGCGAGCCAGGCCCGGGAGCACCGGCCGCTGCTGCACCAGCCGGGCCAGCCCGGCGCAGGCGCACTCGCGGACCTCGGCGCTCGGGTGCTGAAGCTGCGGGACAGAGCCAGTGGTCAGGGGGACCGCAGAGCGCAGGCGCAGGGGCGCGCGGCACGGCTGCGGGCCGCTGCGCGCCGCCTGCTCCCCCGCCCCTCCCCGCGCGGCCCCGGCGAGCCCTCGCCTCACTTTTTCCAGCAGCTCCGCCGCTGGCCCGTCGTCCTCCTCTGGCTCCGTCCCGTTCGCCGCCGCCGCCTCGGCCTGACAGTCGCCCGTAGGCGAGANAAACCAAAACACCAAAGTTTTATTGGGTAACACCAGGTACGAGGAGGAACACAGAAAATGACTGAGTACAAGCGCAGAGCAAGGGCTCCCAAACTGGGCAAAATGCTCTACACGGGTGTCATAAGATGAACTCCTGCCCCAGCAAACTTATATTCTATTTTGCTACCTCACTGAAAAGAAGTCTCTTACATAAATACACAGTTTGAAAAGTTACAAAAGGAAGAACAGCGGTCCCTTGCTTTTCTTCTCCCCAACCCCAAGCCAACATCTACTAGGAAGCAGACATTCTCAACTCTGTTTCTCCTGTTATTATCTCCATATTCCCGAGAGTAAGCTATTATTACTCTTTCTTGCCTTCTTGCCCTGGTAGGTATAAAGATTTTACTCTCCTGTACCTTCTCCTCCATTTCTACTTCATCCAACAAAACCATACCACAATTCTTGGTTAAATCAACTACCGCTTTTCAAATTACTTGGGCAATGCAAATATTACTCACTGCTAAATGTCTAAGTATTACTCACTCAGTTGTGTCCGACTCTTGGTGACCCCATGGACTGTAGCCCTCCAGACTCCTCTGTCAATGGGATTCTCCAGACATGAATACTGGAGCGGGTTGCTATTTCCTTCTCCAGGGGATCTTTCAACCCAGGAATTGAACCCAGGTCTCCTGCATTGCAGGCAAACTCTTTACATTCTGAGTCAACAGGAAAGTTAAAATGTCTAGGAAGTCCACTAAAACCAGTCTCTTTCTTATACAATCCTTCATTTTCCTTGGACTTAGTAATTGCCTTATTTTCACTGCTTTGTCAATTGTATTTCTCACATGTTCAAACATATCCATTCCAGTTTCTCCCTGTGATCCTTTTCCTTTCCTCCTGCCCTTATCCAGACTGGGAACTGTCTATGCTGCATAGCAGTCATACTGGACTTTCAAGGTGGATTGCGTGTGGGTTTTCCATTTTCTTTGAAGTTGTTGATACATGGAAGAGATAGCAGTGGTGTTCACTGTGATAATGCTGTTTACTCTGGAAGCTCTTGACTGGAGTCACTTTACATAATTTATTGAAAAAAATATTTTACATGCATGAGTTCACACATGTAATCAGACATAATTCAGAAGTAGGGATTTCAGAAACCCAGTCTCAGACCCTAGGTTGTTATTTTTTTCCCTAAACTGTGGCTATTCAAATTTATCTGATTCTTTTTTAAAATTTCAACAGTATCTGAATCCTACAAGTGAGATTTAGAAAAGGCAGAGGAACCAGAGGTAAAATTGCCAACATCCACTGGATCAAAGAAAAAGCAAGAGAATTCCAGAAAAACATCTACTTCTGCTGCATTGACTACGCGAAAGCCTTTGACTGTGTGGATTACAACAAACTGTGGAAAATTCTTAAAGAGATGGGAATATCAGACCGTATTACTTGCCTCCTGAGAAACCTGTATACAGGTCAAGAAACAAGTTAGAACCAGACATGAAACAATGGACTGGTTCAAAATTGGGAAACGAGGACATCAAGATTATAGTTACCCTGTTTCCATGCAGAGTACATCATGTGAAATGCTGGGCTGGATGAACCACAAAATGGAATCAAGATTGCATTGAAGGAAAAAAAAAAAAATTGCAGGGAGAAATAACCTCAGCCACACAGACGATACCACTCTAATGACAGAAAGCAGAGGAACTAAAGAGCCTCTTGATGAGGGTAAGAGAGTGAAAAAGCTGGCTGAAAACTCCACATTCAAAAAACTAAGATCAAGGCATCCAG
>SJYV01045352.1:171844-250273 GCA_006410875.1 Neotragus pygmaeus
GCTGAAAACTCCACATTCAAAAAACTAAGATCAAGGCATCCAGTCCTACCATTTCAAGGCAAACAGATGGGGAAAAAGTGGGAACAGTGACAGATTTTATTTTCTTGGGCTCCAAAATCACTGCAGAGGGTGACTGCAGCCACCAAATTAAAAGATGCTTGCTTCTTGGAAGAAAAGCTATGACAAGCCGGGACAGTCTATTAAAAAGCAGAGACATCACTTTACCAACAGAGGTCTATATAGTCAAAGCTATGGTTTTTCTAGCAATCATGTACGGATGTGAGTCAGACCATAAAGAAGGCTGAGCACTGAATAATTCTTTCAAACTGTGGTGCTGGAGAAGACTCTTTTGAGAGTCCCTCAGAGAGCAAGATCAAACCAGTCAATCCTAAAGGAAATCAACCCTGAATATTCACTGGAAGGACTGACGCTGAAGCTCTATTATTTTTGTTACCTGATGCCAAGAGCTGACTCACTGGAAAACCCTGATGCTGGGAAAGACTGAAGGCAGAAGGGGGTGACAGCCCCTTTGTACCTTTGATGGTACAAAATTATTGCTTTACATGTGATACACTATTGTTGACTATGTTGAAAGAGTCCTTAACTTTTGGAGATATTTACTGGAATATTTACGGTTTTAATGAAAAATTATCTAGGCTTTACTTCAAAATAATCCTCTGTGGGGGTGAGGAAGCAGAACACAAGACAGATTGGTTACGTTTGTTGGTAACTGTTAAAGTTGGGCAATGGGTCCATGGGTGTCTATTACACCACTTTCTCTACTTCTACATTTAAAAAATTTTCATAATAACAATTTTAGATTTAAAAAAATGATTTTTTAGGGTAGGGCAGGGGCAAATGTCTGATACTGACAGATAACTGTAGGAAAATTAGAATACAGAAAGCAAGGATAAACAATGATTCTTCTGACTTAATGAAGTTATAATGAAGCTGTTAGTTTCACTATGGCTTTTTACATTACAAATCTTAGCGTTTAGCCTTCTAACTTAAAATCTCCCCTCATGGCTGTCTCAATGGAGATGTTAATATTAGGTAAAGTAGCTGTAACAACGAGGTTTTCTTTCTTTAATGTTTGGTTTAACAACTAGATTTACTGAGCACTGACTCTGTAGCCACGTGCTGGTTAAGTGCTCTCTGTGAATTAATAATACTGGATATAAGCCTGGATGATTGGCAATACACCTTTATCTTATACACTGTGCCTCTCCCTATCTAGAAGACTGGCATCATGCCCATTTTATAAATGAAAAAACTAAGGCTACATAATTTGCCTAAGGTTACAAAAGTAGCAAGTAGTAGATCTGAGATCAGAATCCAGACAGTTTGGCATAAGAGTGTACATTCTTAACCATACCACTGTAATGGCTCATGACTTAAGTCACACACATGCACCCTTTCAGTCTGAGTCGAGACTTAGTGTTGGTTGTCTTCAGTAAGTCAGGTGGATGTAAAGTCACTTTGAAAATCTAAGACTGCCTTTCCCACCTGTAAAGTTAGAGGACTAGTCTCAACAGTAGTTTCCTAACAGTGTGGAAGGGCATACAAGAGTGAGGGTGCTGGTGGTCAAGAAGCTAGCTTGGCAAGGATCCTTGGGCCATTTCAATCAGAGTAAAGACTTTTTTGGAAAATATATTATTCTGCTAGAAGTTAAGGTATGAAGAGTCTTTGGAACTGTAACAAAAGTTTCTTTCTTGGAGCCAATCAATTCCAAGCAGCCTGGCATCAGGAAATCCTTGGAATCCTCTCCATCCATGTACGTGTGAAGTATACGCATTACACAGACGTAGATTTCTAGGGAAGGAGAGTCAAGGCTTTTGTTAAATACATGAAGTAGCTGATGATTCCATAAAGGATTTAGGATGTATGAAATTGCTCTCAGTTTTATACTCTTGGAGGAAACTAGCGATCAGTTTTTGAGAAAACCTGAATTTCCTAACTAAGTGCCAAATGTTATTAGGTAACAATGAATAAGAAATGGGGTTTCCCAGGTGGCGCAGCGGTGAAGAGTTCACCTGCCAATGCAAGAGACGCAAGAGACCTGGGTTCAGTTCCTGGGTCAGGAAAATCCTCTGGAGTAGGAAATAGCAACCCATTCCAGCATCCTTGTCTGGGAAATTCCAAGGACAGAGGAGCCTGGTGGACCACAGTCCTCGACAGACCCAACTGAGTAACTGAGCACACAGCACACAGAATAAGACATATTAAAAGTACTGACAGCCTGATACACTGTGGACCTTCAACTGTCACTTGAAATTTGCTCTACTGAACCTACAGTTAGAGTAAAACATCTCATTTGGAACTAACCTGTATCTAACACACAGTATGTTTAAAATTCTTTTCAGTTACAGACTTAAACCAAGGAAAAGCCCAATCACTATGTATATATAAAGTATTTATTTTTATGCACATATTTACCTACAAAATTTACAGGAAATAAAACAATGAAGAATATATAGAATACCCTCTTAAGACTTAGTAGGAGCAGAGGGTTTATTGCTGCAGTTCAAAGAATAAAATTTTATACATGTGAAAGCCAAGATGAACACATTTAAGATAAATGGCAGCCTTGTTAAAAATTTTTTGTCCTGTCTTTGAATTTTCAGCTTTACATTAAATGAAATTAAAAAGATTGCTCATGAAATAATTTAAACCTTTTCAAAATCTTCTAATAAACAGGTAAAAGGCACCTCCAGTTCTTTAAAATATTTACAGCAATCCCAATAGTTTAATCTTAAGGGTTATTATAGTACATGTGGCTAATATGCATACACAGTATGTCATTAACACTCTCTAAACAGTGAGAATTTTAGACTCTAGTTTGTGGCACTGCTCCCAAGTGATCCCGTGATGGGGTGGATGACCAATCACACCTGCACAATACTAGTGTAACAGCATGTCTACCACAGCATAAAATCCAATAATCTAAAACAATGACCGTCAAATTCCCAGACAATATGTAATTTATAACTAAATTTGTCTACTCAGAAGCCTTTGGAGTATTCTTAAAATCATTTAAAAAAATATAAAGTATATTTAACATTAAATGAAAACAATGAACCTGGAAAATAGCACTACAGTGGCTGAAATTCACTATCTGATTTAACAAAAACTGTTTTTCAAAACATCTACAATTTCTTACAACACAATGGAGATGAATTTTCCTTAGCCTAAGCTCAATCCGATGTTTTTCCTGCATTATGATTAAAAGAGGAGTACAGAGTAAAAGGCACAGCTATAAGTAATAGCTGGTTTTAAAGAGCTGTGGAGATGGCAAGCGGATGTTCTTGAAATACTGGTGCAGGAGAACGATGTCCACATAATGCTTCCTCTTTAACATTGGCATTGATTGGCTATTTACAGTAGTTTGCAAAAATACATTATAAAAACTGGATGAGGTTCTGTTTCTAAGTTTAACTTAGTAACATATTACATACATACTTCATCTGCAAAAATCTTTGCAGGATCTGAAGTACTAAAGTGACACTTATACTGAAACACAGATAATCAAAGGTACCACTGCACTGATAGTGAGAGCCATCATCATGAAGACAATCTGGGTAAATATTGCACATCTCTTGTCTTCTGTTGCTATGACAGTCACAGATCCAACTGCAAAACACATCTTTTATGGCTTTTTGCTGTATCACTTTTTGAAGAAAGGTTGTTTTAAGTCCCAAAACAATGAGTGTAGATTGTCATTGAACATGAGGCCTAGGTTTCAAAATTAGCTTTCCTGTCTGTAAAAATGAAAAGAAAAAAAGGTTAAAAAGATATATATACAGTTCTATTAAAAATATCACCACTTTCCTAAAAGCTTATAAGGCATCAGAACACCCCTCTATATTTAGTCAAGATTAAGCAATTAATAGTTGTATCTTCGAAGTGTTCTTTGTGTAGAATTTTCTTGTAAAATCTTTAGTACTTCAAAACACACACAAACAATCTTCCTGAAAATCAGTCAACCAACCCACTGAATAAAATAAAATCCAGACTTGTATAGGCTAATTTATGCTCTTTACCAAGTGGAGTCTATAAAACATAAATAAAACTGTGTATCTGAACAAAAACTTTTCCCATTTTTCTAACATTAAAACTTTAATTTCCTCAAGTTAAAATGCAAACCTAAGGTTGGAATGATAGACATTCAAATGCTGTTGGTATTCAACGCACGTAGATATAATGCTTCTGTATCCATGTGCAGATGGATGTAGTAGGGCCAGTGTCATATTTATCCAAAAAAAAAAGTATATACCATATAATCCAAAGAATTTCATTTCTAGGAACTTATCTGAAGAGATGCAAGTGTAAGGATGCACATTTAAGTCCTATTCTTTTTTACTAAGTGCTTATCACACGCCAGGCCTCAAGAGACGTTAAAGACCCAGTAACAAATGAGTTTCCTGTCCTCATGGAGCTTAAGTTCTAATGAAATATGCCAAACATATACAACATGCAAAGTGTGGATGAAATTATGATGTATCCATAAAGTGGAACACTATGTAATTAAACAAAATGGATGACATTAACTGAGATCATGCAAATAAACAAGAAAAACAGGCCCAAGACCTTGTATACAGTTAACGTCCAATATATGGCAGCTCTGAAATCCTAACACTGGGTCAAAGAGCAGAACTGAAAACCCTGTAACACTGTTTAGAGGTTGTTTGCTCATAAACTTGATTATAACATCTTTCTCTTATAATAAGTACATGAGATACACAATAAAACATAAAACATGGTGATTATCTTTGGTTGCAAGGTTCTAGGTCAAAAGTGTTATCAGGATTCTGGCTCCCTCTCAAGTCTTACTTTCCCTTAATTTTTGGTAATACTTTTGTATCTTGATAGAACTTTGATACTAAGTTTTCTACTGTTTTACTGGGGTGTAATTCATATAAAATTATATATAAAATTGTTAAGTTCTAACAAATGTATAGACCCAAGTTGCCACCTCTCCAGGCAAGCTTCAGAACATCACCACCACTTAGAAAGTTCCTCCATGCTTCTTTCTAAGGTCAACGGAACCTGAGCTCCCGACATAACTGCTCACCATAGATTAACCTGCCTGTCTCTGACCTTTAAATAAATAGAATCACACAGTGTGTGTTCTTTCGCTTCTACTTCTTTCACTCAGTGTTTTTGAAACTCACCAATGCTACTATGTTTCAGCACTTTTGTACCTTTTTAACCTGCTATTATGTGTAGTATTCCACTGTATAAAAATACCATGGATTTAATAAAAAGTTCAAACAAGACAAGCCAAAGTCATCCTTTCCATTTACCTCAAATTCTAGTCCTCTTACAGAAGGAAACAGTTTTAGCATAAATTCTTACATACTGTTTTTTTTAATGGATTTATATTCACATATATGAATAAAAATTTGGTGCTTCTAACATGCTAATGAAGCATTTCATTTCTAAATAACCTGATTATGGGGAAGGTTGGCAGCGGTATACATGAGATAAGAATGGCCATGAAAAAAAAAGAATGGCCAAGAGCTAATTTACTGTTGACACCGATCGAGGATAAATGAAGTTCATTTAGCTCTTCTCTTTGCCTTATGTTTAGAAATTTCCCTAACTTAAAAAAAAAAGCACCAAACTGACCATATTGTTAATTTAGTTTTTGCTCCTAACATTATGTCTTGGATGCTTCCACGTCTGTGTTTACAGATTTACTTCTGATTTCCTATGGTATGGCTTTACTACAGCCTATTTCACCACTCCCTTGTTGAGACACAAAAATTATTTCCATTTTTTTTTTCACTGCTAAGGATGTTATAATGAACAACCCTATGCACCTGTGGGATGGTACCCCCAACCAGGGTAGGAGAAGGAAAGCAGAATGGTTAGGTCATGAGGCAAGCCATACTACATTTTATAAGAATGATGAAAACTATCCTTCAAAAAGGGCTTCCCTGGTGGCTCAGATGGTAAAGTTATCTACCTAAAATGCAGGAGCCTGGGTTTTGGGTTCAATTGCTGGGTCAAGAAGATTCCCTGGCAAGAGAAATGGCAACCTACTGCATCAGTGTATATTCCCAAGAAGCAGTGTGTGGCTGCATCATTTCACCACAATACTAGTTATAAAGTATTTAATTTTTACTCATCAGTTCATTTATAAATGAACTGTTTAACTTTGCACTTCCTCCATGATAAACAAGGCTGTCCAGTCTTCACCTTTATCCATTTGTATTTCCACTTGTGTGATATGACTCAACCTTTTCCCATTTTAAAAATGTACTACTTGTCTTTTTATTATTGATTTTTAATAAGTCTTCAAATATCGTGGATATTATCCTGTACATTCTCTTTCACTGATCCAGTTGTTCTCCTGCCCTAAAATTTTTTTGGCCTTTTATTCTAATACTCTATACTGGGTAGGTATTACTAAATAGTTTTTTAAGTTGAAGGTAAAAATGCTTTTTATAAATAACATCAATATTGTGACATATTCTCATTATATTGATATGTGATTTTTTTTAAAAACGGCAGGTTCATATGTCTATAGTCTATCAATTAATCTATTACTCTATTTAAAACCCTATGTACACAACAGCATGAGACAAATAACAGTAGTTTATAAAACCAACTCCCAGCGAGTCATTTTTGGCCAATAATGACCACTGTCATTTCACTGAATCTAAGACAGCTTCAGTTAGAAGATGCATCATGACTTTATGTCATTAAGACAGATTACACTCTACCAATTTAACTATGAGACACCACTGATTATTAGATGTATCTCAATTTTCAGGGATGTTACAGTATTTTTTTAAAAAGTGTTTTCGAATCAATGCTACAATGAATATTCTCCCTATTAATTCCATTGAGACAAATTATTTTTAACGCTTTTTTCACTAAGAACTTCAGTCCTTTCACATATTCTCTACAGTGTTCTAATGAAAATACTTACATCATCACAAGACATGTTGTATTCTGCTAACACAGTTCGACATCGAGCAGCTATACTGAATAATTACGGTCAAAGGAAAATTTGTATTTCAAAAGGAAGCTTTTAACAACACCTAGAGAGGTGCTTTAGTTTAGAGAATAAAATTCAATTCATGATAAAGGATACATTGACGGTGCAACTACTCTCTTGTGAATTCCAGCGAAGAATAAGCCTATTAGAGTGATACAGCTAATGGTGAAAAATGGATGGTTCCATAATGATGTGAAGAAGGACACCTGTCAAAAGAAGAGTTTGAAATATAAAAATGTTAAAAATCTTAGAATAGTATTGATTCCTACTTCTTTACTTGTACATGAATACATGTCAACATTTATTTCTCTAAAGTATGAGAATTGGTGAGTTCCCTGGTGGCTTTTGGCCTTTCACTGCCATGGCCTGGGTTTGATCCCTAGTTAGGGAACTGCTCCTTGGAAGAAAAGCTATGGCAAACCTAGACTGTATTCAAAAGCAGAGACATCACTTTGCTGACAAAGGTCCATATAGTCAAAGCTATGGTTTTTCCCATAATCATGTCTGGATGTGAGTTGGACCATAAAGAAGAATCAATGTTTTTGAATTGTGGCGCTGGAGAAGACTCCTGAGAGTCAGCTGGACAAGGAGGAGACCAATCCAGTCAATCTTAAAGGAAATCAACCCTGAATATTCACTGGAAGGACTGATGCTAGAGCTGAAGCTCCAATACTTTGACCACCTAATGCAAAGAGCCAACTCAACGGAAAAGACCCAGATGTTCGGAAAGACTGGAGGGCAGGAGGAGAAGGGGTAACAGAGGATGGGATGGTTGGATGGCATCACCAACTCAATAGACATGAGTCTGCGCAAACTCTGGAAGACAGTGAAGGACAGCTAAGCCTGGCATGCTACAGTCCATGGGATCACAAACAGTCAAGAGACAACTTAGCCACTGAACAAGGAAAAAGAGGGAACTGGGATCCCATAAGCTGCGAGGCAAGGCAAAAAAAAAAAAAGGGAATTTGAAGACTTTCCCAAATCCCAGTTCTTCATATTGCTATGCTACAAAAATTAATGTCTGTTTTAAACCTTCAATGCAGCAAAACAATATAGTAATATTCCCTCCATTCATTCCAAATGCTTCAACCATTACAAATTCAATTCTATAATTAAAAAAAAAATACCCTACTGACAATATTTACTGAACCCTTCTTAGTGAGAAGTAATTTAAAAAGCATAAGACTACAAGTTCTATGGACTTCCCGGGTGGTTAAGACTCCATGCTCCCAGAGAAGGGGACTTTGATTTCTGGTTAGGAAAGTTTCCACATGGCATGTGCCATGGCCAAAAAGAAAAAAGTTCTGCAGGAGGAGGGACACTGTCCTGGGCATGGCATTGCTATTTTCCCAACACCTGAAATAGGACTTGGCAAATATTGGTGCCCAGGGGCTTCGCCGGTGGCTCAGTGGGTAAAGAATCAGCCTGCAATGCAGGATACAAGGAAGCAGGGATTCAATTGCTGGGCTGGGGAGATCCCCTGGAGGAGGAAAATGGCAAGTCACTCCAGTAATCTTGCCTGGGAAATCCCATGGACAGAGGAGCCTGGTGGGCTACAGTCCAAAAGGTCACAAAGAAGTACCCACAACTGAGCAACCACCCAGGCAAATACAGGTGCTCAATAAATATTGTTGAATGAATGGAGATGAAGCTTCTAATTTCAATGAAAATACAAGTTAGACATGATCTAGTTACCTTCCCTGTTAAAAAGCAGAAGTGAGCACACTGCATACACAACCTGGTCTCACTCTAATCACTACCATTTTCCTTTTCTCTCTTCACCTGGCTAGCTCCTATNACAGGCCCCGGCTCGCACACCCCAGGGCCCCGGACTCTGGGGCTTCCTTGTGGAAGGACCCCTGCTCTCCTGACCCGGGTCCTCTAGGCCAGGTGGGCGCCCTGACCCTCAGGTCCCAGGTGCTGGACCCAGGGTGCTGGGAACTAGAATTGAACGGGCCATAACCTGGTCTGGGAAGCCTGCTTCAGGAAGCCTCTATGGCTGGCTCCAGGCTAGAGTCACCCACAGCGACCCTGCTCCCACGCCGGCTCTGATCAGACCGAGGCCAGGCCTCTGGCTGCAGACACTGCGGCCCCCGGAGCGGGCTTGGGGCCGCCACTCGGAGGCCCCGCCGCACCCCTGGATGCTGGGGGCCCGCTGGCCCAGCCTGCCCTGCCCTGCCCTGTCCCCCTCCTGGTCAGGACCTCCTCTGGGCCTGCCTGCGAAGCTTCGGCAAGGCCACGGCCCTGCACCATCCAGCCGGAGTACAGAGGTGAGCAGGCCCCAGAAACAAGACGTGGAAGATGCACACACAGCCCAGCGAGCCCGGGCTTGGCCATCCGTGCGGAGCAGCCGTGTGCCCCGCCAGGACCGGGCCCAGCGGAGGAGGAGGAGATGAGGCCCAGCCCCGGGTCTCCTGATGCCCCGGGCAGTGGGGTCTGCACGCCGAGGCCCGACTGCGTTTCTAAGGGACAACACAGCCGCCTGATTGTCACCGGCGGGCCTGGGGAAGCCCAGCCTTGGGCTCTCGGCCATGACACGGCATTCACATGACACACCTGCCCTCGGACACTCACAGGCCCTGCATGGGCCCTGGCAGGCCCAGAACGGGGAGTCGGGGCCCCAGGGGAGGAGGCCCTGGGCTCCTAGACGGTGGGCAGTGAGGAGGATCAGGAGCGTCCAGCCCCAGGCTTGGCTCAGTGGCCTCAGGCTGTGACTGTGTCTCCCCACAGGGACCCCGAGACCACTGAGAGCCGCAGCTTTCTAGGCGCATCCTTGTCGATTTCAGCCCTGCCTCCAAGAGGAAGCCTCTGTCACTTTAAAGGGAGATGCAATTCCTACTGCTTCCAAGGCTGACTTAAATCAGATTTATTGTACTGTTCAACACATTTGAATGTAAAATGATGTTTGCAAGCTAAATGTGAACAACCGCAGTGGGTGATGCTGTTGGGCTGAGCTCACTTTCCTGGACCTTTGGAATCCTGTGCTCTCACTGCCTTGGAAGGAAGACTCAGTTTCCCCGCTCTTCGTGAGCCCAGAGAAGCCGCAGAGCACCCCCCAGCCCAGGACAGGGGCTCTGAGGGCGGACAGAGGGGCCCGCGCCCAACGCCTGGGCACCTGGGGCCGTGGCTGTGGACACAGCCCGTTTCCTCTGCGTAGTGACGCCTGGGCCCTGTGTTTCTGATTCCACCGTGACGGCCATCTGGTCCTTCCCAGTCCCCGGCGCTCGGGAGCAAGGCCAGCATGACCACTAACGCCACGTGTCCTGGTACCACTACCTATGCCTCGACGGCTCGGGGGTGCACGGGGGTGGGGTGGACTCCACATTGCTAGAACGCCTCCCAGAGCGGCCCTCCCAGTTTGCACTGAGTGTCTGCAGGCTCCCCTCCTCCCACCGCTGGCCTTTGCGGGGCCTCTTTGCCCATCCAGCCACTGCGTCTGGATTCACATGGCTCACACACACCTCCCTGTTTGGTATGAGACCAGGCATGTTTCTGTGAGGCTCACGGCCGTTTGGTGTCCTCTCTGTGAACTGCCGGCCAGGGCTCTGCCTGCTTTTCTGGCCTTTTGCCTGCTGTTTTGTGTTTGCTTGGTGAGCACTCTTTACATATTCTGGACCCAAAGCCTCCTCTGTTCTCTAAGCTACAAACACCTTCTTCCATCCTGTGCCTTGTCTTCTTCAGGATCTGGGGACCTTTCCTTCCCTTTTCACTCGATCAGGGCTGCCCAGACGTCTGGGGTCTGGTGCCAAGTGGGAGGGCGCGGTGCTGCCCCCAGGACACTGCCAAGCAGAGGCGATGCCAGACAGAGCTGAGTGGAGCGGCGGGGAGGGGTCACCTGCAGGGGCGGGCCTTGAGGAGGGAGAGCATCACACAGCAAGGGGCAGATTTTCACCTGCGAGCAGCTGGCAAGCGGTGTGCCCCGGGAGGGCCTTGGAGCTGCAGCTCCCACCCGGCCTGGCTTCTGCGCAGGAGCGAGAAGCCGTGGCTGGCTGTCTGTGTGACTTGTCCACAGGGTGCGGCCTGGGCTCAGAAGCGCACATCCTTTTGGGAAGCACCCTCTGGATGCCAGGTCCTCGGCTGCCCCCCGCCCCACCTCCAGGAAGCTGACCCAGCTTGCAGCCAACCCGGGGGGGACAGCGAAGCCAGGAAAGGTAGGGAGACAGTTTCAGGTGCAGAGGGGTGAGGCTGGGCACCCGAGAGCTCGACCAGCCGCTCACACGGGAGGCGAAGGGAGTCCTCTCTGCAGCCGGGGCAGGGGTCCTGGACACACACGGTCCAGGCCACTCTGCTCACAGGAGTGCAGACAGCGTCATGCCTCACAGCTGCAGTGTCTCAGCTACCACGCCAGGCACCAGAGCTGCAGGGCACGAGGCCACCTCCTGGCCGCCACTCCCAGGGTGCTCAGCCCTCCTCACAGGCCAGCGCACAGGCTCTCCACCAGGACAGCCGCACACCGAGCCGCTCGCCCCCAACCCCGAGCGCCACGCGGCCCCGCCTCCCGCTGCCCGCTCCTGGCGGCCACGGCTCTCCCTCCAGCCTCCACAACTGCGCCTTTCCAGAGCGTCACCGAGACAGAAAAAGCCCTCGGGGAGCCTCTCCAAACTGGCTTCTCCTCTCTCAGGCACATGCGCTCGGGCCTCCTCCGTGTCTTTTCACAGCTTGAAGGCTCATTTCTTTTTAGTGCTGAGTAATATTCCACTGTCTGGATGTGTCATGGTTCATTTATCTGGCACTGAAGGACATCTTGGTTGCTTCCAGTCTTGGCAATGATGAATAAAGCTGCTATAAACATCTGTGTGCAGGGACAGCTCATTTTTTAAACGGGCAAAAGACTCGAAAAGACACTCAGAGAACAGCAAATAAACACGTGGAGAAAAGTGCTCCATATCCTTAGTCATCATGGAAATGCAAATTTAAACCACGATGATCGCCAGAATGGCTCAGACTAAAAGGTTCTCATGAATGCTGAACAAGGGGAGGGCTCATATGCTTTGCCTGGAGTGTGAATTGGTGCTGTAGTTTAGAAAACCATTAGATGGTATTTTCCAAAGTTGGAAATGCTGCATCTCGGTGATTCTTTTCCCAGAAATGCTTGCATATGTTCACAAAAGGACACTGGCACGGAGGCACGGCAAGGGCATTCACCGAGGCCCCAAACTCTCAACATAATCGTCCACTGACAATACTGCAGAGAAATACTTGCAAACAATTATATAATCATCCAGCAAGACAGCAGCGAAGAAGGGATAGACTCCTGCCTGTCGGAACCTGGAGGAACTTCACAAATACAATTGGAGCAAAAGAGCCACGTACAAAAGAGCTGGCACCGTATGAATTCATTTACGTAGAATACAAACCCAGACAAAACCCACTGATGGTGACGGAAGTCAGAGAGTGGTAGCCTTCAGCGGGGGGATCAGGATAAGGGAGGGGCACCAGGGCTGCTGGGAGTCAGTTCGGTGCCTTCATCCGGGGGTAGTTCCGTGGGTGTGCTCACTTCTCAAATGCATCAGGCTGCAGGCTGATAATCTGTGATCTTGTCTGCATGCATGTTAATCTTCAGGGAAAAGCTTACTAAAAACCCTGCCCATGAAAATGTATGTGCAGCCTTTGAAGTTCAGGGATAATCTGCTCGGCGCAGACGCCGCTGCAATCCACAGCAAAGACGGCAACTGCTGAGCCACAAATGACGAGCAGCCAGCAGAGACGGCCGCGCCACGCCTGCCGGAGCAGCCCGTCGGCCCAGGAGCTGCGAGCCTGCACCCCGCCCCTGCCGGCGTGTCTCCACCAGTTCCTCCGAGACAAGGGAGAGGAAGGCTCAGGAGACTTCTCACATGCCCCTCTTGCCTCACCACTCGGTCCCTCCCCGCAGGTCAGCCCTGTAACACAAACCTTGCCGTCCAAGGGTGAAGCTGTCTTTCGGCTCCATGCTCTGATGAACCTGAGGGGGGATTATTACTCAAGATCAGAGCGTCCTCCGTGTGGCCCGCAGCCGATTCTAGGAGACGCGGTGCTGGACGGGCCCAGGGGCCAGCCCCAAGTGGGCCAGCGGGGGCCCGAGGGCACCCGAGCCGAAGCAGAGCGGCCGGCCGAGGGGGCGGAGGTGCGGGTGGGGGGCGTAGATGGGCACAGCGTGGCCAGGCTGCCCTGGGGGCCACATCCTTCACAGCCTCTCACCCCCACCACCGGCCAGGCACCCGGAGGCCACCGCCAGCCTGCCAGTCACTGTGCGGCCCTCCTCACAGCCAGCCCCTGCCTGCATCAGGAGAGGGAGGCCCCCTGGCCATGCCTGGCTTCCTCCCTGTCTCTCAGCTCAGACTCAAGACCCCCGTGCTGCCCAGCCCCGCCTCCAGAAAGCGCGTGCTCGCTGCCAGGCCCGGGATGTGGGGCTGCTGGGTCAGTGGCAGGACGCCAGGAACAGGACTCGTCAGAGGGAGTCATCGAGGAGCGCTGAAGGCTGCCAGGAGCGCCCACTGCCCGGGGAAGAGCCTCTGTATCCCGGCGGGGACACTCGGCCCTGGCAGGCTGCCCTGGACGCGCTGTCTTACCGTCCCTTCCCTTGTCTCTCCGGTCCAGGTCTCTCACTGGCCGTGGGTCCCTGAGGGTGGAGCCCGTCCGGCACCGTGGGCCTGCTGTCAGAGCGCGGCACTCACCCGGGTCTCCGGGGAAGTGAGCGAGGGGCTGAAGTGCGGGCCCAGCTCCCGGGTCAGGCCGGCTGGCCATGGGGTCCTTGCAGGCCGCCCCTGTGAGGAGCAGCGTGCAGAGCCCCGCTGGACACAGCCAGCACCTGCGTCTGGCAGCCTCCCCCCACCCCGGCCGTGCCCCCGCAGGCTGCCTGCCAGGTGGTCCCGGGTGGGCCTGGGGGTCTCCCGGGCCTGGGAGGCCGCTGCTCCCTGTGCTTCATCGGGTGAGGGAGCAGGTCTGGCGGAGACGCCCTGTCCTCAGGGCTCAGGACACAGCTGGCAGCAGGCCCAGGGTCAGGCGCACCCAGGGGTGCTCCCAGGGCCCACAGGGGAGGAAGCCACGTGAGGACTGGGGTGGGCATCGTCCTGGGGGGACACCGATGCACCCTGATTCTCAGTACATCAGTTGCGAACACGCCCCTCACAGCCGGTCCCGAGGTGGGAGGAGACGCTGGGTGCTCACTTGAGCACAGGAGACGGGGGGTGCTCACTCGAGCACAGGAGATGGGGGCTCCCACAGGATCCCGCAGCCTGCCTCACACTCACCACCAGCCTCAGCCCCGCCCCTGGGCCCTCCACACGGGTCCTGGGCCCCCTCGGGGGCAGGCCCTCAGCTGCACAGCCCGGCCCCACGTGGGCTCCGCAACGGCCCGGCTCCGACCCCCACCGTGTGTCCTGCTGTGGGAGAGCAGGGCTGGGCCGGCCTGTGAACACTGCCGGGCTGGGAAGCCTCGCGGGACCACGCCAGCCCAGAGGAAGCCTGCCAGCCCTCCCCCAGCCCTCGGGCTGCGGCAGGCCTGGAGAAGCAGGTGGCAATGGGGGTGAAGAAGACTGGGGTTGGGGGGCCTCGGGGCACCCGCGGGGGTCGCCCACCAGCAGGGCGCCGCCACAGGGGTCTGCGGCCCTCCCGGGGGGAGGCACAGGAGCACGATGACCCCGGGCGGGCCCCCAAGGGCTGCGGGGGACCACTCCAGCCTGGAGACGAGGGGGCAGGAAGGAGACCCCAGTCCTGAAGGGACGAGCAATGGAGGAGCTCTTGGAAGATCTTTGGAAACTCAGGGGAAGCGGGCAGCCCCGAAGGCCAGGTCAACACAAAACGTCCAGGACAGCGCGCGTGCAGAGACGGACAGCGGAGGGGTGGTGGACGGGCGGGGAGGGGGCAGGTTCAAATGAGTCAGTTCTTCGCATCAGGTGGCCAAAGTATTTGAGTTTCAACTTCAGCATCAGTCCTTCCAAAGAACACCCAGGGATGATCTCCTTTAGGATGGACTGGTTGGATCTCCTTGCAGTCCAAGGGACTCTCAAGAGTCTTCTCCAACACCACAGTTCAAAANAAACCAAGGCAGGAATTAGAGATACAACTGTTATCGACTATTAGGAAAAAATAAAGTGAGTTAGCGCCCTACAAGGCACAAACTGCAACAGTTTGCTAACGAGTAAGAAATAGAAGTAACCGGGCGAGAAGCTCCCTGGTCCACGCACGGGGAATGGGGGGGGAGCTGACGCAGCGCCTCTCCAGCACCGGCGGAGGCCAGGCGCGCCGGAAGCAGCGCCCGGCCGTGTCCGGCCGCCCCTTGGCCACTGGGCCGGCCCCCGCGCCCCCAGCTTCGGGCCCCGTCAGTCCATCCTTCGCGGCCTCCTCTCTCCCGACCAGGTTTCCACGATTCCGGCGCCTCCAGAGCCCCGCGAGCTTCCGGGGGGAGTTAGGGAAGGGCCCAGGAAGCGCACCCTACCTTCCGCCTGCTCCAGCGAGTTCATGTCGGGCGGCAGCTCCGGTCACCGGCGCGGCCCCGTCCGCATCTCAGCTCCGCGGTCCCTGCCCGGCTCGCAGCGCCAACTCCCACCTCTAACCGCTTCCCTCCGCCCCTCTTCTTGGCACCGCCCCTTGACTAGACCCGCTACGCTCATTGGACGTTTCCGCCAGACCCTGTAACTAAGACGGTTTTCTACTGGCTAGTTCCCTCACGATCCTCGGGCACTGGCGTTGGACGGTCAGCCAGAGGGACCAAGAGTTGTCGGCGGCTGAGTTGGCGTGACACTAGCGCCGCCTCCTGCCCTGGGGAGGAACTGCAATCTGTCCCGGAAAGTTCATTCATTCGTGTGTGTACAGTTCCTAGTTTCCTGCTTGGTTTTTTCATTACTTAAATAAACCTGGCGTGCTGCAGTCCATGGGGTCGCCAAGAGTTGGATACGACTGAGCGACTGAACGATGACGAACCCTTTAAGTACACATTTCTCCCTTGGTTTTTTTTTCTCATGTCATCTAATTTTCATAAATCGTAAAATGAGCAAAGTATTCTGGAACTTAAAAAAAAAATCTGTAAGTCATTGACTACTTTTATATTTGATTAAAACGCTTTCTTGCTCCTTTCCTTGTGGTCACTCATTCATTCAAGAACTAGTGCATGTCTGGTAGGCACTGTATTTATGAGGGATGCAGTTTAGCTAGATAGACAAGATTCCTATTCTCAAAATGGAAGTGTTACAGCAGACAATAAACATGCAAATAGATCATTAATTTCAGATAAGCTTGGTTCTGTGAAGGAAGTAACAGGGTAATAGGATACAATGAGATAAGAGCGGGAGGTGGGTGGTGGGGTGAGTGGTGATGGGTAATGGGAACTAGTTCTAGGGAAGAGCTATTCAATACATAGGGCGGGACGTTTGATTTGAGAGTCCCAAGAAGCAACTGGCCATACAAATACGGGCGCTCAGAAGCTCCAAGTGGCACTGGGATTTTTTTTTTTTTTTTTTATTCACTCATCCTTCAGTTTTCCTCTTCCCCACTTGCCATTAGAATTGACACATTCTTGCCCGTTACTTCACTTTGTAGGTTCCTTTACGCTAACACTTTCAGAGCCTTCCTCTGGGCCAAACCCTTTACATACCTTATCTCATTTAGCGAGTCAACCCAATCTTTTTTTAAACTGTGGGTCAAAACCCTTGAGAAGATCATGAAAGACATGCACTGAGCCATAATTGTTATTTTGTAAATATGAACTAAAGGAAAACTTAAAATATTAGCATCACTAGAAGTAAGAATGTGTCATTTCATGATTTTTTATTTTGTGTGTGTATCGCATATGTGCTATGTTCTGATCATAATGTAAAACATATATGTAACTAAGTGTTCCAATAAAACAAAGTTTGAAAGCCACCAATGGAGGTATTAATAGGCTCATTTACAATGAGAAAAGTAAAACAAACTTGCCCAGAAGTGTGTGTGTCAGTCACACATTCATGTCACAGATTCATTTTCATCTGTGTTCAAAAAAACAAAACAAAACAAAACATTGACCATGCCTTTGAAAGGGTGTACATTTTTATCCTGTTGTTGGCACCTGCATGTATGGATCACGGGGGCCTGGGGAACAGTGAGGGGGGAAGAGAGGAAAATAGGGGCTCGTAGTCAGGCTAAAAAATTTTGAACCTGAAGTAATGGGAAGACCGAAGGATATAGATTTGTAGAAACATTATATCAATGAGATTTGTCAAGAAGATAGTTAACAAATATTTAAGGAATACATGTTTCAGACACTGGGATATAAGCCAAGAATGCAAAGGTCTCCCTCTAGGGTCTCCTGCCCTGTGTAAAAGATAGTGTTTAGTGTAAAAACAAAAGAACACTGAAGACCCTTAAAACATCAGTAATAAGATGAAGATCTGCTTCAAAGAGGGATAGCCAATACAATAACTAAAATTTGTTCTATTTTCCTGGAGATCTGGTGCTACATCTTTTATAGTTCAGGAGTATGTAAACGTCCTTTAAAAATCACAGCAACAATATGAACCAAAAGGTGTTATCAAATCCATTTTAGGGTTGAGTTTAGAAATAGGGAGATAGTTGATCAGCTCCAAACGCTGTCGCTGGAATTATCCTTGATTCTCTCTCCCTCTCTCTCTCCACATGGTAGATCAGATTCCGTAGTAAATCCTCTTGGCTCTACCATCCACATTGATTTAAAATTTAATCACTTCTCACCACCTCTGCAGCTCCCACTCTAATCCAAGCCACCATATAGCCTGAATTTACAACTGTGGCCTCTCACCAGCCTCCTGTTCCCGCTCTTTTGCCAAATAGTGATTTGTAAAATGCTAAAAGATCACACGTTGTCCTCAGAAACTTCCAAGTCCTTGGAGTGCCTACAACAGGGATCTTCCTGCCATCTCCATGGCGACACCTTCTAAAATAATTTTGACAAATTGTATGCCTCCTCACATGTTTCAGAAACTACATCTGAGATTTTCATCATGGACTTGAATCCTTGTAAAAGATGTATTTTCTAGTATTGTAAATGTTGACATTTGGAAGTAAACTTTTATGTGACTCTTTAAAAGGTATTCAATGGAATCGAAATACCATAGCAATTTGACATCCACCATCATCCCTTTAAAAACACATGAATATCTGTTATGAATATGGACATAAAAATCTTTTAAAGAATTAGCAAATCAGATCCAGCAACATATAAAAAGGAGTATACAACAAGGTGTAGTGTGATTTATCCCATGAATGCAAAGTTGGTTTGACGTCAGACTTAGAGAATGAATTTGTGGTTTACAAGGGGGCAGGGCTAGAGGGAGGGATAGTTAGGGAGTTTGGGATTGAGAGAACACATTGCTATATTTAAAATGGATAACTGACAAGGACCTACTGCATAGTACAGCGTGCTACATACCCCTGCTCCATCCGGGAACCCATAGCACAGGGAACTCTGCTCCGTAGAGTTCAACAACCTAAACGTGAAAAGAATTAGAAAAAGAATAGATGCATGTATATGTATATATGAATCACTTTGCTGTACCCCTGAAACTATCACAGTGTTGTCAATCAATTGTACTCCAATATAAAATAAACAGTTAAAATTCAGAAAAAAAGAAAATGAGTACGTGTAATATATCATATAAACAGAATAAATAACAAAAACCACGTGACTTAATGCGGATATAGGAAAACTGGAGCATTCATACATGGTAGGGTGTGTGCTCCATCACTCTAGTCGTGTCTGACTCTTTGTGACCCCACGGACTGTAGCCCGTCAGGTTCCTCTGTCCATGGGATTTCCCAGGCAAGAATACTGGAGTGGGTTGCCATTTCCTTCTCTAGGGGATCTTCCCACCCCAGGGATGTCTCTGCGTCTCTGAAGCTCCTGCAGGCAGGTTCTTTACCACTAGCGCCACCTGGCAAAGCCATATATGGTTAGTAGGAATGTAAAGTGCAGCTACTTTGGAAAACAGTCTGGCAGTTCCTCAAAAAGTTAAGCATATAGTTACTATATGAACCAGCAATTCTACTCTTAATATCTGAGAGAATTGAAAACATATGTTCACAAAACACCTTGCACATGAATGTGCATGGTAGCATTAATCATAATAGTCAAAGACTGGAAACAATCAAATGCCCATCAACTAATGAATAGGTAAGCAAAATGTGATATTTCTATATAGTGGAATATTACTTAACAATAAAAAGAAATGAAGTACTGATAAATGCTACATCCATAGAGACAGGAAGTAGATAGTGGTTGCCAAGGATTTAGGAAAAGCGAAAGTGGAAAGTATGAGATTTTGGGGGGCGGGTGATGAAAAAGTTTTGGAATTAGATAGTGATGATTACCTAACTTTGTAAGTATACTAAAAGCCACTTTAATGTGAATTTTTGCTATGCAAATTATATCTTAATTGTAGAAGTGTGGGAAAACCCCACATAGCCATCCCAATTGTTGCAAAAGAAGTATTTAGCAAAATCTCACACCCTTTCATGATAAAAACACACAACAAACCAAGAATAAAAGGAAACTTCCTTAGTGTTGATTAAGAATGTCTACAGAGCCCAAAGCTAACTTCATATTTAAAGTGAATGTTTCCAGGGCTGCTCTAATGGTTCAGTGGTTAAGAATCTGCCTGCAAATGCAGGGGACATGGGTCTGACCCTCTGTCCTGGAAGATCTCACATCCTGAAGAGCAGCTAAGCCTGCGTGCCACAATTACCGAAGCCCACGCCTGGAGCCCATGCTCTGCAACAAGAGAAGCCACCACAATGAGAAGACTGAGCATTGCAACTAAGGAGAGCCCCTTGCTGCAACCAGAGAAGGCCCAAGCGCAGCAACAAAGACCCAGCCCAGCCAAAAAGAAAAGTGAACGTTCTGTTCCTAAAATCAAGAAGTAGACAAAGATGTCCATGCTGCTACTTCTGTCCAAAATCGTAATGGAGTTTCTATCGGAGAAGGCACTGGCACCCCACTCCAGTACTCTTGCCTGGAAAATCCCATGGACGGAGGAGCCTGATAGGCTGCAGTCCATGGGGTCGCTAGGAGTTGGACACGACTGAGTGACTTCACTTTTACTTTTTACCTTCATGCATTGGAGAAGGAAATGGCAAGCCACTCCAGTGTTCTTGCCTGGAGAATCCCAGGGACAGGGGAGCCGTTTGCCCTCTCTGGGATTGCACAGAGTCGGACACGACTGAGGCGACTTAGCAGCAGCAGGAGCACCAGGCAATTATGGAATAAAACGAGATCAAAGGAATCCAGAGGGGAAATGAAAAAGTAGAAGACATGATCCGATCTTACATATAGAAAATCCTAAGGAATTCGCCAATAAGTTGTTAGAACCAACAAACGGGTTCAGCAAGGTTGCACGGTATAAGATCAGTATAAAAATAAAGTGTATTTCTCTGCATGAGATGGTTAGATAACATCACTGACTCAATAGATATGAGTTCGAGCAAACTCTAGGAGATAGTGAAGGACAGGGAAGCCTGGCGTGTTGCAGTCCATGGGGTTGCAAAGAGTCGGACACAACTTAGTGACTGAACAACAGCATTTTTCTGCACTTGTAATGAACAGTCCGAAAATGGAATAAATGAAACACTTACATAGCATCAAAAATAATAAAATATTTAAGATACATTTAACAAAAGAAGGGCAAATCTTATATTCTAAAAACTATAAAACATTATTGAAAGAAATTAATGAAGACCTAAAACATTGGAAAGACATCTTATGTTCATGGATTAGAAGATAATATTGTTAAGATGGCAATATTCCCCCAAATAATCTACAGAGTCAATGCAACAACCATTAAAATCCCAACTGTTTTTTTTTTTTCCTGCAGAAATTGGCAAGTTGATCCTAGAATTCTTGTGGAAATGCAAGGGATCCCAACAGCCAAAACAAATTTGAAAAAGAAATAGTCAGAGAACTTACACTTTCACATTTCCAAACTTTCTACACAGAAAGTGTGGTACTGACCTATAACAGACATATAGATCAGTGAAACAGTATTGAAAATTCAGAAACAAATTCTGCTTTTATAGTTAACTGATTTTTGACAAGGGTACCAAAACAATTCAACAGGGAAAGAATAGTCTTCTTAACAAATGATGTTAGAATAACTGAATATGCGCATGCAGAATAATGAAGTTGTATCTCTGTCTTCACCATACGCAAAATGGATTATGTAAGAGCCAAAACTATAAATCTCTTTGGAGAAAACAGGAATAAATATTTTTTAAATTAATTAATTTGGCTGCATAGAGTCTTAGTTGTGGCTCACAGGCTTCTCTCTAGCTATGGCTGTGCAGGTTCTGTAGCTCAGTAGTTGGGAAGTCCCAGGGATAAATCTTTGATGCACATCCACTGCAGAGGGTGAGAGCTCAATCCCTGGTTGGGGAACTAAGATCTTACATGCATTGTGGTATGGCCAAAAAATAAATAAAATCTTTGTGCTTCAAAGGACACCACTGAGAAAGTGAAAAGAGAGACAACTCGTAGAATGCTGGAAAGTATTTGTAAATCATGTATCTGATAAGGGATTCATACCCAGAATATATTAAAAACTCTTATAATTCAACAATAAAAAATGGATAAAGGATTTTAATAGATATTTGTCCAAAAAGAAAAATAACAGTGGCCAATAAGCACATGAAAGATGCTAGGTATCATTAGCCATCGGGAAAATGCAAATCAAAACCATGATGAAAAACTACTTCACATCTATGGAGGTGGTTAGAATAAAAAATATAGAGGAAGGGGACATATGTACACCTATGACTGGTTCATTCGATGTGTGACAGGAAATAGCCAAATTCTGAACAGCAAATTATCCTTCAATTAAAAAATAAATAAATTTGAAAAAATATATAAATGATAACTGTTATTGAGGATATGGAGAAACTAGAACCCTTGCTTGTGGGAATGTAAAGTTATATAGCCACATTCAAGAACAGTTTGGCATATTTAAAAAAAAAATAAATGAAAACTCCCATATGGCTTAGCAATTCCACTTCTATTTACTTATGAAAAATGAGAACATCAGTTCAGTTCAGTCTCTCAGTCATGTCCAACTCTCTGGGACCCCATGAACCACAGCACGGCAGGCCTTCCTGTCCATCACCAACTCACAGAGTTCACCCAAACTCATTTCCATTGAGTCGGTGATGCCATCCAACTATCTCATCCTCTGTCATCCCCTTCTCTTCCTGTCCTTAGTCTTTCCCAGCAGCAGGGTCTTTTCCATTGAGTCAGTTCTTCGCATCAGGTGGCCAAAGTATTGGAGTTTCAGCTTCAACATCAGTCTTCCCAATGAACACCCAAGACTGATCTCCTTTAGGATGGACTGGTTGGATCTCCTTGCAGTCCAAGGGGCTCTCAAGAGTCTTCTCCAACAACACAGTTCAAAAGCATCAATTCTTCGGCACTCAGCTTTCTTTATAGTCCAACTCTCACATCCGTACATGACCACTGGAAAAACAACAGCCTTGACTAGACAGATCTTTGTTGGCAAAATAATGTCTCTGCTTTTGAATATGCTGTCTAGGTTGGTCATAACTTTTATTCCAAGGACCAAGTGTCTTATTTCATGGCTTCAGTCACCATCTGTTGTGATTCTGGAGCCCTCCAAAATACAGTCTCTTACTGTTCCCACTGTTTCCCCATCTACTTGCCATGAAGTGATGGGACAAGATGCCATGATCTTAGTTTTCTGAATGTTGAGCTTTAAGCCAACTTTTTTACTCTCTTCTTTCACTTTCATCAAGAGGCTTTTTGTTCCCCTTCACTTCCTGCCGTAATGGTGGTATCATCTGCATATCTGAGGTTATTGATATTTCTCCCAGCAATCTTGATTCTAGCTTGTGCTTCATCCAGCCCGGCATTTCGCCTGATGTACTCTGCATAGAAGTTAAATAAACAGGGTGACAATATACAGCCTTGACGTACTCCTTTCCTGATTGGGAACCAGTCTGCTGTTCCATGTCCAGTTCTAACTGTTGCTTCTTGACCTACATACAGCTTTCTCAGGAGGAAGGTCAGGTGGTCTGGTATTCCCATCTCTTGAAGAATTTTTCACAGTTTGTTGTGATCTACACAGTCAAAGGCTTTGGTATAGTCAATGCAGCAGAAGTAGATGCTTTTCTGCAACTCTCTTGCTTTTTCAATGATCCAACAGATGTTGGCAATTTGATCTCTGGTTCCTCTGCCTCTTCTAAATCCAGTTTGAACATCTGGAAGTTCATGGTTCATGTACTGTTGAAGCCAGGCTTGGAGAATTTTGAGCATTACTTTGCTAGTGTGTGAGATAAATGCAGTTGTGCGGTAGTTTGAACATTCTTTCGCATTGCCTTTCTTTGGGATTGGAATGAAAACTGACTTTTTCCAGTCCCGTGGCCACTGCTGAGTTTTCCAAATTTGCTGGCATATTGAGTGTAGCACTTTCATAGCATCATCTTTNTGATTCCTAGAATGTTGATGTTCACCCTTGCCATCTCCTGTTTGACCACTTCCAATTTGCCTTGATTCACGGACCTAACATTCCAGGTTTCTGTGCAATATTGCTCTTTAGAGCATCAGACCTTGTTTCCATCACCAGTCACATCCACAACTGGGTGTTGTTTTTGCTTTGGCTCTGTCCTTTCATTCTTTCTGGAGTTAGTTCTCCACTGATTTCCGGTAGCATATTGGGCACCTACTGACCTGGGGAGCACATTTTTCAGTGTTCTATCTTTTTGCCACTGACATAGGGCACAACATAGATGAACCGTGAAAACATTTTGCTAAGTGAAATAAACCAGCCAGAAAGAACTCATATTGTATAGTATGATTCCATTTACGTGATATGTCAGACTTGGCAAATCCGTAGAGATGTAAAGCAGACTATTGTTTTTCAGAGGGAAGTTGGGGGAAAATGAGGCGTGTCTGCTAATGCATAAGGGGTTTCTTTCTGGGGCAATGAAAATGTTATAACATTGATTTTGATGATGATGATACAGCTCTGTGAATAAACTAAAATCCACTGCATAGTATGCTTTAAACGGGTAAGTCGTATGGGATGTGAATTGCTCACATGCTCGGTCATGTCTGACTCTTTGCAACCCTTTGGACTGAAGCCCACCAGGCCCCTCCATCTATGGGATTTTTCAGGCAAGAGTACTGATACTGGAGTGGGTGGTCATTTCCTCCTCTAGGGGAATCTTCCCAATCCAGGGATCAAACCCATGTCTCCTATGTTGCAGGTGGATTCTTAACCACTGAGCTATGGGGGAAGCCCATGACAAGGAAACCACATCTCAATAAAGCTGTTACACAATAAACAAATAAGCTCTTTGTTTAAGTAAATGTTTTGTCATTGCTCCTTCCTTCTCTGGACCACTACTTCCTTTCTATTTTCTCATGGAGTTGTTTTCTAACAAACTATATTTTATGCGGAGGAGGCAATGGCACTCCACTCCAGTGCTCTTGCCTGGAAAATCTCATGGATGGAGGAGCCTGGTAGGCTGCAGTCCATGGGGTTGTGAAAATTGGACGTGACTGACCGACTTCACTTTCACTTTTCACTTTCACGCATTGGAGAAGGAAATGGCAACCCACTTCAGTGTTTTTGCCTGGAGAATCCCAGGGACAGGGGAGCCTGGTGGGCTGCCATCTATGGGATCGCACAGAGTCGGACACCACTGAAGCGACTTAGCAGCAGCAGCAACGGCATATTTTATGCTTGAAAAAAAATTGAATTGAGTATCTTATTTCTCTGTNGCCTGGAGAATCCCAGGGACAGGGGAGCCTGGTGGGCTGCCATCTATGGGATCGCACAGAGTCGGACACCACTGAAGCGACTTAGCAGCAGCAGCAACGGCATATTTTATGCTTGAAAAAAAATTGAATTGAGTATCTTATTTCTCTGTAATAAAATAGTGCATTTAAATTAAATTCTTAAAAATTTAAATTTCTTGTGTCCTAGGGGTTCTATTAAAAACAGTATTCTGGACTTGCCTGGTGGTACAGTGGATAGGAATCCTCCTGCCAATGCAGGGGACATGGGTTTGATCCCTGGTCTAGGAAGATTCCATGTGCTGCAGGGCGACTAAGTCCATGTGTCACAACCACAGAGTCTGGACTCTAGAGCCCATGAGCTGTGATGACTGGGCCTGTGAGCCCTAGAGTCCATGCTCGGCAACAAGAGAGTCCACAGCAGTAAGAAGCCCTCATACCACAATGAAAGCCTGTGTAAAACAAGGAAGACCCAGCATAACCACCCCCCCCAAAAAAAAAAAGCATTCTGGATTGTGTTAATAAATTATATTTGGTAAGCAATTGATCAAGGCAAGGTGGCTCAGAGAGTAAAGTGTCTGCCTGAAATGCAGGAGACCCAGGTTTGATCCTTGGGTCGGGAAGATCCCCTGGAGAAGGAAATGACAACCCACTCCAATGCTTTTGCCTGGAAACTCCCATGGACAGAGGAGTCTGGTAGGCTACAGTCCATGGGGTTGCAAAGAGTCAGACATGACTGAGTGACTTTACTTTCTNTTTTCAATTTTAATGTGGTGTATTACATTGATTGATTTGTGGATATTGAAGAATCCTTGCATCCCTGGGATAAAGCCCACTTGGTAATGGTGTATGATCTTTTTAATGTGTTGTTGGATTCTGGTTGCTAGAATTTTGTTAAGGATTTTTGCATCTATGTTCATCAGTGATATTGGCCTGTAATTTTCTTTTTTGTGGCATCTTTGTCAGGTTTTGGTATTAGGGTGATGGTGGCCTCATAGAGTGAGTTTGGAAGTTTACCTACCTCTGCAATTTTCTGGAGTAGTTTGAGTAGGATAGGTGTTAGCTCTTCTCTAAATTTTTGGTAGAATTCAGCTGCACATATTGTTCTTTGCGCAGGTTTTAAATTACTGATTCAGTTTCCTTACTGCTTAGTTACAGGTCAATTCAGATTTCTTTGTTTATGATTCAGTTTTGGTAGGTTATATGTTTCCAGGAGCTAATTCCTTTCGTGTAGGTTATCGAGTTTGTGGTGTATAATTATTCATAGTACTCAAATTTTTTATTTGTATGAAACTAGCAGCAATGTCCCTTTCATACTTGATTTTAGCTTTTTCTGTGTATTATCTCTCTTTTTAAAATCCAGCTAAGGCTTTGTCAGTTTTGTTGACCTCTTTGAGGAACCAGCTCTTGGTTTCATTAACTTTTCAAGTCCTTATTTTATTTATTTCTGATCTACTCTTTATTATTTCCTTCATTCTACTAGCTTCAGATTATTTGTTCTTTTTCTTCTAGTTCCTTTAGTTGTAAAGTTTGATTGTTGATTTAAAATCTTTTTAAATGCATTTACAGCTATAATTGTTTCTCTTAGCAACCATACTGTATCTCAAAAGTTTTGGTAGGTTATATTTTCATTTGCCTCAAGATATATTCTATTTTTCTTTGTGGTTCCTCTTTTGACCTCTGGTTGTTTAGAAGTGTGTATTTCTACATGTTTGTGGATTTTCCAGTTTTACTTCTGTTGTTGATGTCTTATTCCACTGTTATTAGAATTACTATGATTTCAATGTCTTTAAATTTATTAAGACTTATTTTGTGGTCTAATATGGTTTATTCTTGAGACTGTTTAATGTGCACTTGAAAAATGTGTGTTCTGCTACTGCTGGGTGGAATTTTCTGTAGTGGTTGATTTCTCTTAAGCCTTCTTAAATCTATAAGTTCCCTCAATTTTTAAAAAAGGATTTTGTTATTGTTGAAACAGATCCTCTGTCCTCTAGAGTTTCCTACAGCCTAGAGTGTGCCAGTTGCATCCTGTGGTGTCATTTGGCCTGCCTTTTGCCTCTTGTATTTCCTGTATGTTGCGTGCAAGTCTAGAGGTGTGGCATGATTTGGGTTCTTTTTTGGCAATATAATTCCACAGGTGATGTTCACTTTTGAGAAGTACTCAATGCCTAGTGATCTTTCTGTTTATATTGTTAGCAACTATTTATCTTTGTTTAGGTCCATTGATTCATGGCTGTTATAAGATGTTGATAACCAATTCTATTATTCTCTCATTTATTAACTGTACTAATTCTGTTATACCCCTTAAAAACTGTTTATTCTGAGATACAGTTCCAATTGGAGAGAAAAATCACTTATCTTAGTAGTAGCTTTTAATATGAAAATATGCAACATTAAATTTACATATCACTTGTAAGAAAGAGCCTTAATTCCAGATATAGAAAAGAAAAATTGGGGACTCTCCTGGCAGCCCAGTGGTTAAGAATCCACCTGCCAATCCAGGGGACATGAGTTTGATCCCTGGTCCAGGAAGATCCCACATGCCATGAAGCAACTAAGCTGTACACTGCAACTACTGAGCCCACACTCTAGAGCCGGGGAGCTAAAGCTACTGAGCCTGTGTGCCTAGAACATGTGCTCCACAATAAGAGAAGCCACTGCAATGAAAAGCCCGCTCACACAATGAAGAGTAGCCCCCACCCACTGCAATTGGAGAAAGCCACATGCAGCAACAAAGACCCAGTGCAACCAAAAATAAAGAAATAAAAAATTTTAAAAAGGAAAACTGTAAGTCTTACATTTGAAGAAAAAAAAAAAAGGTAGCTGATGGTGATAATTGACCTTAAATAGTCAATAAGACAGATAAATAATCAAAGACTATTTCAGCTGTTGGGGTTCCCAGGTGACGCTAGTGATAAAGAACTTGCCTGCTTACCAGTACAGGAGGCATTAGAAATGTGGGATTGATCCTTGGGTAGGGAAGATCCCCTGGAGAAGGACATGGCAATCCACTCCAGTATTCTTGCCTAGAGAACCTGATGGACAGAGGAGCTTGGTGGGCTTACAGTTCATAGGGTCGCAAAGAGTAGGGCACGACTGAAGCAACTTAGCATGTACATTTCAGCTGTTAAGAAGGATGGGATGGGTGTGGTATGTTTTAGAAAGGCCCACTAGAAAAAGCTTAAAATGAAAAAATTTGGCAATGTGTGTGTATGTGTGTGTGAACCATCTTGTACCCCAATAATATTGGATAATGAAATGCTACCATATGGGAATCACCTTTCCAGGGTAGAATCCCGAATGGTTTGGAACCAGATAGAATAAAAACGCATAAGTAAAAATTTCCTTAAGTGTATCACCTTGACTTGCTTGAAGTTTCTGAATTATCTCAGAATATAGGTTTGTCAGAGAATACTTCTGTGTATCTAGAGCATGTTTGCTTTAATATCTTGTATTTTGCTCTTTGCTTATATATTTTCCTTCATCGTTTCAATAGAATACATTAATTACCTAGCTCTTGGGGAGGTGAAAGGTATAAATTGTTATGGAATTGATTGAGGGGCTTCCCAGTTGGTGCTATGGGAAAGAATCCGACTGCCAATCCTAGAGACGCAGTTTCGATCGCTGTGTCGGGAAGATCCCCTGGAAGGGAAAATGGCAACCCCTTTCAGTATTCTTGCCTCAGTGATCCCATGGACAGAGGAGCCTGGCCGGCTACAGTCCATGGGATCCCAGGGAGTCAGTCATGACTGAGCAACTGAAAACACACAGACATGGGATGGCTTGGTGACGTAAAGCCCCAGCATTTCTGGGGAGTTGCTTAGCAATGCTTCTCATCTTGCTGGCAGTTTTGTTAGTCAGATTTCCCTGTGATCATATGCTGATAACTCTTGGAGAAGGAAATAGCAACCCACTCCAGTACTCTTGCCTGGAAAATCCCATGGATGGAGGAGCCTGGTAGGCTACAGTCCCTTAGGTCACAAAGAGTCGGACAAGACTGAGCGACTTCACTTTCACGTTTTTAGATGCTGATAACTAGGCAGTAGCTGAGGTAATAGGCTATGTTGTGGTTTTATGTGGCATTTATTGTTGTTCAGTCGCTCAGTCACGTTCAGTCCTTTGCGGCCCCATGGACTGTAGCCTGCCAGGCTCCTCTGTCCATGGGATTCTCCAGGCAAGAATACTGAAGTGGGTTGCCATTTCCCTTTCCAGAGGATCTTCCTGACCCAGGGATCGAACCCGTGCCTCTTGTGTCTCCTCCATTGGGGGGCAGATTCTGTTCCACTAAGGAAGCCCTTATTTCATAATAATGGTTCATTCGTTATAACAGATATGCCATACAAGTGTAAGATGTTAGTAATAGGAGAAACTAGGTATGTTATATAGGAGCTGTCTTATATAGGTATCCTCTTTAGAGTTTTTCTGAAAATCTACAACTGTTCTAAAAATATGAAGTTTATTTTAAAAAGGTATGTGTATGTGTGATAGCAGATGTTGATGAGTGACAAGAAGAAAAATAAAACCAAGTCAGAGGGGCAGGGAGTACAGATAATGGGGAAGGTGAAGGAGGGCCCAGCAGAGAAGGAGACAGTGGACAGAGCTCTGGATGGGAGCGAGCGAGCTGCCTGCACGTGTTTCGGGGATGTGTGTTCAAGACAGGGAAACAGCAAGGGGCAAGGCCCTGCACGAGGGAACAAGTAGGAGGCATGCTGGCTGCCGCTGGGGGAGCCTGTGGAGGACAAGTCAGACAGGTGGTGGGCGCAAGCTGGGGAGGGGGCTGGGCCTCAGGAACTGTCTAAGTCCTGGTCAGGACTTTGGCATCAACTCTGGGCCAGATGCAGGCGGAGCCGTGGACCTGGCCTTCTTCCCCATGGCAGAGATCCCACATCACAGTGGCCTGCCTTTCACAGGCTTTGAAAGCTACCACTTGAGGGCATTGTTAGGCTTTTGAGCAGGGGTTGGAAAACTACAGCTTTAGGGCCAGATCCTCTCCCACCCATTTTTGTACAAAATTCTACGGAGTAAGCCCATATCTTTTCCCTCTCTCCCATCAGCAAAGTTGTTTCATACATTTGAAGTACAGTTTATGTTTTGTCGCATTCTGTACTCTATCCCGGATCCTCTTGACTTCCTAAATGCAAAATTTGCATATGTTAAGGTTCACTCTTTATGCTGAATTCAGGGGGTTTTGACAAATGCATTAAGTGTCATGTATCTTGCAGAATAATTTCACTGCCTGGAATAAAACTCTGTGCTTCACCTACTCAACTCCTTTCCTTCCTGTCAAGCCCCTGGCAACCTCCGATCCTTTTCCCATCTCTACAGTTTTGCCTTTTCCAGAATGTCTTAATAATTGGAGTTGTACAGTATGGAGCCTGTTTAGATTGGCTGCTTTGACTTAGTAATATGCATTTAAGATTCCTCCAAATCTTTTTGTGGCTTGATAGCTAATTTCTCTATTGCTTAAAAATATTTGTATGAACGAACCACAGTTTGTTTATTCACCTATTGAAGGGCCTCTTGGTCACATCTAGTTTGGGGGCAATTATGAATAAAGCTGTTATAAACATTTGTGTGGATGTTTTTATGTGGACATACATTTTCAAATCAGTTGGGCGTGATTGCTAACTTGCATGATAACACGGTTTAGCTGTACACTGACCCTGCTTTTTAGAGTGTCGTGGAAGGAACCAATGACTTGTTGGTCCTTTTAACAGTGCCATGTTACTAGGTACTCTCTTCTATTTCTAGCAGCTTGATTGAAATTTCTCTAGAGGAGTGTTAAAATTCAAATTGTTTTCAGTGAAATTTGAAATTATGATAGAACTTCCAAGAGTAGATTCTTAAAAATCTTTTTAATTTTAAAATTTATTCCCAGTGGGTCCTCTGCTGAGAACTTAATAGATCAGCTGTCTAATAAGTTGAGTAATTGAGATACAACAGTAAAAAGTTAAAAATAATTGTACTAGCATTTCTAGAGTTCTTGGGAGTGACATGTACTTTTACTTTGAAATTGGGAGGGAAGTGTTTTGACAGACTCTGTCTTCATAGATGCATAAGGTGCTCTCTGTGTAAAGATTTCAGGATCTACATGATTTCTGACTGGCACCAAGACCTGAAACACATTGAAACTTATTGATGTTAAAGAAGGAAAAAATGAAGCAATAAAGAGGCTTGGATTTTTCCTGCTTTATTGATGTATAATATTGTTGTATAATACTATACTATACATATTTAAAGTGTATAATTTGAGTTTTGACATATGGATGTCAGACCAGCATGATAAAGATAATGAATATACCTATTACTTTCCAAAGTTGCCTCATTCCTCCTTGTATTCCCCCTTTTCCATGCACCAACTGACCTATCACTTTTATTATTATAGATTAGTTTGGATTTTATATAAATTTATATATTATTATATATAATTTATGTCAATTATTTAAATGGAATTGTACAGAATGTAGTAGTTCCCCCTTATCTGCAGTTTTCCTTTCTGTGGCTTTAGCTACCTATAGTCAATCACAGTTCAAAAGTATTAAATGGAAATATTTTTGGAAAATTCCAGAAATAAACCATGCATAAATTTTAAATTATGTGCCATTCTTAGTAGCATGATGAAATCTCTCACTGTCACACTCTGTGTTCCCTGGGATCCCCAACCATCAATATCTCGCACCCCCATTGGCCAGAATCAACAAAAGCAGATTATTCTCATTTTTACTTATCAGAAAGTCAGGGGTAGCCTGATGCTATGTTACAAGGCCTACATCATCCACCTCACTTTATCTCATCATGCAGACATTTTATCATCTCACATCATCGCAAGAAGGGGAGTACAGTTCAATAAGATATTTCAAGAAAAAAGTCACATAGTTTTCATCGCAGTGTGTTATAATTAATCTGTATTATTACTATTGTAATCTCTGTGTCTAATTTGTAAATTAAACATAGATATGTATATATAGGAAAAACATGCTATATATAGGGGTTGGTGCTATCTGAGTTTTCAGGCATCCACAGGGGGTCTTGGAATGTATCCCCTGTAGATAACAGCAGACTTCTGTATATTTTGGGGGGGCAGAAGTTTCTGATTTCATTGAGCATAATTATTTTGAGATTCTTCCATGTCGAGTAGATCAGTACTTTCTCTTTTTAAAACATATTTATTTATTCGTCTGCATTGGGTCTTCGTTGCATCATGCGGGATCTTTCATTGTAATGCATGGACTTTCAGTTGTGGCGCATGGGCTCTGGAGTCCATAGGCTCAATAGCTGCAGCACGTGGGCTCTCTGGTTGTGGTGTGTGGTAGTACTTTATTTCTTTATTGCTGGGTAGTTCTCTATTTTATGGAGCTGTGGCCTGAATAGTATCCCCTATAATTCATATGTTGAAGCCTTATAACCCCCAGCATGATGGTATTGTGAGACAGACAGGGTTTTTAGGATGTGATTAAAGGCTAAATGAGATCACAAGGATGGGGTCCTGATCCAATAGGACTGGTGGCCTTATAAGATGAGGAACAGAGAGAGAGAGAGATTCCTCTCCATGTGCATGCACCCAGGAAGGCCATGTGAAGACACAGCAAGAAGGTGACCATCTGCAAGCCAGGAAGAGAGGTTCACCAGAACTCAACCGTGCTGACGTCCTGATCCCAGACTTTGAACTTCCAGAACTTTGATAAAATAAGTTTCTGTTGTTTTAGCCACCCAGATTATGGTATTTTGTTATGGTAGCCTGAGCAGGCTAAGACATATGGATATACTACAGTTTGTTTTTTTCGTTCACATGGATATTTGATGGATATTTCCAGGTTTTGGCTGTTACAAGTACAGCTGCTGAGAACAGTTGTGTATAAGTCTTTGCGTGGACATTTGCTTTCATTTTTATTGGTTTAAAATTTAGGTGTGGACTGGCCTGATGTGGTTTTACTTCTTAAGAATCTGCCAAATTGTTTTCTGAGGTGATCATACCATTTTACATCCCACCAGCAGCATACAAGAGTTCTCATTTCTCCACATCAGTCTTGAGGTTTGAAGTTTGAATTGCTCTTGCTTAGACGGTCCACTCAGCAGTGTGGAGGAAGACTCTTCACCTGCTGTAACACGGCCAGGAGAGGCGTCCCCAGCACTGTGCAGCCTTCTCCCTCCTACTCCTTATGTTCTTAAATGAGAAACTTTTCTGTGTATGTGAATTTAGTTTCCATAAAAATATAGCAAGACATTAATGATATCTTTATTCATTTTACTCATCCTTCTTTCACTACTTTTCCTAACTTTTTTACTTGCAGACTTTCTGGGTTAACCTTCGAGTTTCTCAACTGTGAGATATTAAAAGGAACATGATTTTTGAGTCAGGCACACATGGATTTCGATCTGGGCTTTATAGCTTAGCTGTGCAGCAAGTCGTATGACCGGAGCTTCAGTTTCCTCATGTGGTTTTTTTTAAACCCAGCCCCCTGGCAGTGAGAGCACCCATTAACCACTGGATAGCCAGGGACTTCCTTCCTCATCTGTTTTTTAAAAGTGTGTGTAGAAAGGTTGATATTACCCAGATTGTATGGTTGTGGTAAGGCTTAGATATAATGCATTGAAAACATTTTCTGGAAACATCTGGGAAACAGTATTCACTTCCTTGGATGTATTTCTAAGTTCCATTTTCTGTTTGATAGAAATAGAAATGGTTAATTTGCTACTCATGAAGTGAGTAGGAGAGGACCTGAAGTTTAATGGGTGCCACCAGTTAGACAGAGGCCACGGAGAACGTGACAAAACACAGTGGCGTTGCCGTGGCTCAGGGTGACCTTCCAACACTTAATAACGCGCAAGCCTTCCCTCAGCCATTTGAGTTATAAGGGGGATGTACATCACGTGCATATTTATGTACGCCCACAAAGGCAATTCCTGCCTGAGTGTATATCTGCACGGAAGGAGGGGTGTTTCTCAGGCCTCCGGGATCCTCGCCGATGTGTGTGCCCTCCTTTCTCAGTGCTTGGCTTGCAGTGTTTCAGCCCCGGCCTTTTGGCCTGTGAAATCCTTTGTCCAGCTGGCCAAGTTGCCTGAGGAGAGCGTGAAGCCTTCCCTCCCGTGGAGAAGTGGAAGTTGCTCTTTGATGGCTGGGCCAAACTGCTCATCTGAGGTTACTGGAGTTTGAAAGGTGGTCCTGAGAGGAGCTCTGGGTGGTTGGGTGGTGGGAATTAGCCGGGCCAGGTAAGCCAGAGCAGGAGCCTCGAGGGGAATGAGAGGACCCGGGGAGGTGGGAGGTGTGGGTGTCGGCAGGCACGGAATTCGTTTTGCCAGGTGGGGGTATCTGGAGGCCTTCTCTCCCCTGCCCGACCGCTGGGTTCCAAGTATCCTGCAGTGTTTCTCCTCAGAGCCGGCTGGCTTTCTTGGCATCATTCAGTCTAGTTGCTAGGAAGCCGAATAAGGCAAATGCAACTTCCTTTTGACTTACTCACATTGAACCATCTGCTTATTCCTTCTCATGGCCTTCAAACTTGGCTAGAATCGTCGGGGAAAGGGTCGAGCAGAGCATCTGCGCTCCTTATCCTTTCTGGAAGCAGAAATCTTTCTAGTAACTCTTTAACCCTCTCGGTCCAAATTGATAACTGTTAATCTTGTTTCGTACCTTGGTTCTTCCGGCTAAATGATTTGCAGCAGGCACTTTCTTCTTAGGTTTTGCCTTTTGTTTTTGTCTCAGTTTTGGACCTATGTTATTCGTGAACCACACAACTTCAAATGAGGAGGGAGGTGTCACTGTATGTCAAAATGTGTTTGGAGTATAAATATTTATAAGAGAAGTCTTAATTGAGGATGTTTAATACTTGCAATTGATATACATGAATCATTTAAGAATTTTCTTTCATAAGCTCCATTGTGGAGTTAGTGTCAGATACATTAAAGGTGGCAGATAATCCACGAAAATTTATGGTGCTATTGATGGAGGATCTGGCATAGAAAAGCTTTAAAAAACACAACAGTGATTTATCGTTATTATTATTTTTCATAATTGCCAAACACCACCAACATTGCATACATACTTTGAGGTTTAGTTCGGCTCAGTGGGGCAAATCAGATTCATTGTGTTGGTTCCTTGCTGTCAGTGAGTTTCAAATGGTCTTTTCTTGTGACAGAACCCAGCCTTCAGTTGTCAATTCTGCAAACAAACTAGACAAAAATAGAAAAAGGCATTACAAAATAAAGTAGGGGTTCTGAAAAAAAAAATCTGGAGAAAAACCATTGTTCGAGTTTTTAAAACCCAGCTGAACTGAAGACTTAATCACCTTTGAGTGTACCAGAACTGTGGAAACCAATGTGAGGACGATGGGAAATAATTTCTTCTTAAGTGTAATTTTGTCTTTGTTGGTTTTTTAGCAGTAAAATGTATAAACCTTTTCTGCCGACTTCTTATTCTCCCCAAGAGGGCTACTTAAAGGAGGGTGAAGACATGCTAAGGTAAAATTTTATTGTTGTGGCTCAATTTGCTAAAAGCTTTAGTAATAATTTAGATGTGGTCTTACTGTGCAGACTTACGTGTTTGTTCAAATTGATGTTATTAATATTTGCTTTTGGGGAAGTCCCTCAGGTCAACTGGGTCATATTAAGCTGTTCTGCATTAACTTTTACCTTTTCATAGACCTTTGGGCTCTAGGAGCTAAAACAGATGTATAGCCTGAGCGGACTCGGCCCCTAGGCCTTTTCTTTGTGGGTGGGTCAGTCAGCTCCATGTGGGCGACCCACCTGGTGGGTTATCAGTAAAGAGGCCCTACATCTCTTCTAAGACTTTCCCCTCCACACAGTCTCTCCGCTATCATCCAATCCTAGGTATGTGCTCAAAAAATGCCAGCTTGTTCTATTGTGAGACAGATCAATACTCCAGAGCCTGGTATAGAACTAAAAGTCACTTAACTTTTTTTTTTTTTTAACGCAAGAAATGGGTAAATAGATGTAAAAGTGTCTGGTAATAAAAAGTGAAAATCCCTTTTCAGAACTCTCCCAATTGTTTTCTGCTTGCTTGTAGCTTAAATGGCTCACACTAGGATATTGTTCTGGAACTTCCTTCACTTAACACCATGTCACGGAGAATTATTCATCCTCATTGTTTTTGACCACTGTGTAGTATCCCAAAGTAAGTCAGACATTTCTGAAGATTACCTTATTTAGTTTACTCTGTCTTGCTACACTGAACAGTGGAGTTCTAAGAAACGAAATAGGTAAATCAACATGGCAGCTCAGGATTCTTGGCCTGGATCTACCTCTGTAGTTTTGGTAAAAGCGGGTTTCCTTGAACTGTATTTGAATTGATTTTTGAATGCATGAACCTTGACAGGGCTTCTCTCTTGCCTGCATTAAAGATGAGATTTGTGTCAGATTAGATTAATAATTCAAAATTGAAAAATGCTTTCCTCAACTGCAGAAGCACTTGGAAGTATAGAATTCAGGAGTGACTATTCACGGAGGTTAGCTTCTCTCAGGTAGCATTTCCTGAAAAGGAGACTTAGAATGCTTACACTGTTGCATGCTCTTCTGAAGGAGAGATTTTCTTAGCCTTGGGCCTGACAGAGACCTAAGGGCAGAGGTGGATAATAAGGGCTTACATCTGCAGTCAGGCACTATTGTATGGGAATTACTTGTATTAACTCATGTAATCCTCACAGCAACACTTAGGGACAGGATCTCCAAATATCCCCATTTCACAGGTGAGGAAACTGAGGCGTAAGGACATTAATATTGTGTTCAGGCTTCCCTGGTTAGTGAGTGAAGGAGCTGAGATTGAAATCCAGGCAGTTACAGTTTCACCAATGCACTGCCTTTCCTGGATGAGCCCGCTTCTGGAGCGCCTCCAAATCCCCTCTAATTACTTAGGGGAGTGGGAAGGGTGTTTACAAGCCACTTCATTAAAAGAAAGTAAGTATATGAAGTTTGAAAGAAAGCCAGTGTAGCAAAGGCTGGAGAGAGCAGACAGCCTAAGGAATGGCCTGTGGAATCAGAGGCAGCTATTGTCAGAGACAGCAGACAAAGATGAAGCCTGCTGCTGGGTGGGAAGCGTGCTGGTGTAGCTCAGGGTTCTTGGGGCAGTAGGGGAGGCATGGACTCAGGTAAAGCTTTGCATCTGAAAATCTGGAGCCGGAACTCTGCTCTGTCAGGAGGTTGGATGTGGACAAGAACCTGAATGAAAATCGTCCAGGGGGAGAGCAAAGGGATCGACGCTGGTTGGTAGCTTGCTGAGTTGTCATGATCTGACTGAGGGGTTCTGTGCCGCTCTGCCACGCAGCCCGAGGCCTCTGGTGAGAAAAGAGCTAATTGCTGCCTGCCCAGGTGGTTCTCTCCCTGGCAGGACATTCCTTGTGGACAGAAACATTGGCACCTGGATGCTGGGGAGCTGCAGTAAAAATGCCTGATTTAGGGGGCATCGTGCGTCGAACGCCCCCTTTCTTATTAAATCACAGCAAAGGGGACCACTTTAGATGGCTGATGGATTATCCAGCATCTGTGCGCTCTTGCATGCCTTTAGCAAGGGAACACAGCTTGCTCACAGGAGCTGCAGAGAGTTCAGGAGTAATGTGAGCAGATCTCGCTGATTCATTGTGCACCCATATCCAATGAGTGCCTTCAGAGATAGCCGCCCCTTCTTCAAGAGATGAACACTTCAGATAAAATGATCTCACATCCTTTAGAATAAACACCTTAAAGTGGGAATCGCACTGTCTGCCTGTATCTGAGTCTTTCGTGACAAAGACCAACGGCTCCATTTAGTACTTTTTGTTGTAACAGATGAGAAGAAATGAAAAGGGCAGAAAATCCTAGAAACTAATATTAATAGAATTCCAAATGAGAACAGATTATTGAGTGTTGTTTTATCTCTGAGTTGACACAGTCTCTATTTAGGTGCCTGTCTGTTCTGCTTGGATTTCCCAGGTGGCTCAGTAGTAAAGGACCCTCCTGCCAAAGCAGGAGACTCAGGAGACATGGGTTTGATCCCTGGTTTGGGAATATCCCTTGGAGAAGGAAATGGCAACCGCTCCAGTATTCTTGCTGGAGAATCCCAGGGAGAGAGGAGCCTGGTGGGCTACAGTCCATGGGGTCACAAAGGAGTCAGAAACAACTTAAGGGCTAAACAGCAACACACATTTTGCTTGGTGATCTGGTATTTACTTTTTGGCTTTTGGGGACACTTATAGAAGGAGATTATGTTTGCACAAAGTATTATATCTTCATATATCCAACAGCATTGAAAAATAATGGCACAAGGTGGCTGATTATTCCAAAGGGAATGAAGATAGCCGTGCGCTATTAGGTAAGAGCCTTGTTGAGAATCTTCTGTTCTCCTTGTCTATTATTGGTAGACATGCTGTCTTTCATTTACACTTTGGTAAGAAACCCAGAAGACTTTTCTTTTGGAGAGTTTATTTTCACCTGTGCATTGCTTTTGGCCTTGCAAAAAGCATGAATATATCAATATATTCCAGATGATGCCAGTGGCAGGAATGCTCGGAAAGGGTGGTTTTTCCAGCTCTGTTATCAAGTGATTCAGAAAGAACATGACCGAGAGAGGTCTTCGGGTTGCTAATTATTGTTTCTGTTGACAAAGAACAGAGGTAAATTTATTTCTTTTTAGCATGTCAAATGAGATTGTGTAAAACCAAATAACGAAGTCTTCAGCCTTACATACATAAGTTACTGAGAGTTGAAATTCTCGAAACGCTTTGCTAGAACCCCGAGTTAGGAATTATGAAAATTATGCTGTTGGATTTACTGAACTGGTGGTAGAGACATTCAGTAGATGGAGAGGTTTCTGAAGATGACGGTCTTATTCGGTTTTTCTGTATTGCCTGAGTTTTCTACAGTGAGCATCTATTAATTTTATAATCAGAAAAAAAACCAAAGCTATTTTTAAGGGTGAGGCCCATGTGCTAGGCACAGATCTAGGCTCTGAGGATATTTGGATGAATATAACAGACAAACCCCTGCCCCGGGCACTGACTGTCTAGTGTAGAGTGCTAAAAAATTGCTTTCACTGATTTTAGAGGAAGGGTCTCTTGTTTCTTTTCCTTTTTAAAAATTGCTTATTTATTCTTGGCTGTGCTGGGTCTTCCTTGCTGTGTGCGGGCTTTCTCTAGTTGCATGAGCGGGACTACCCTTCATGGGGGTGCACAGGCTTCGCACTGCCATGGCCCCTCTTGTCGTGGAGCACAGGCTCTAGGCGCCCTGGCTCAGTAGTTGTAGTATGCAGGATTAGTTGCTCTGCCACTGTGGAATCTTCCTGGACTGGGGATCGAACCTGTGTCCCCTGCACTGGCAGGCGAAGTCTTATCCACTGTACCACCAGGGAGGTTTGGGTCCTCTCATTTCTTAACTGCATGTTGAATTCCTCATAGCTTTTGTGCTGTTTTGGTTTCAACATGGGATGCTGTTCCGTCTCCTCTGCCTGCCTGACTCATAAGGGCCGCTTAAGCACAGCTGCAGCCTGGTCAGTGTCCAGCTTGGACTCTGGGCTCCTGCGGGGCCCTGATCCTGCACACCATTGGCTGGCACTTGAGGGCAGATGGAGGCTTAATATGCGATGATAACTGTGTCTCTGGATTATGTTGGGTTTCATGGTGCTTGGCAGAGAGTCTGGCTCGTAGATCAGTGGTTGGCTGGAGGTATGTACGGTTACTCCAGGTTAGGTAGGTACTGAGTAGGTACTGAGAGGGAAGATCCAGGCATGATGAGAACTGATAATTCCTGAACAGGAGCCCAGGCATACAGAAAACATAACCCATCAATTAAGGCAGCGTTGGTTTTCTTACTTTTTAAATATGTAATTTATGGGACTTCCCTGGTGGTCTAGTGGTTGAGACTCTGCCTTGTAATACAGGGGACGTGGGTTTGGTTGGGAAACTTGGATCCCATGTGCCGAGAAGCAGCTGAGCCAGTGCGCTGCAACTTCCAGAGCCCAGGCTCTCAGGAGCCCAGGCGCCACACCTAGAGACTCCACCTGATAGAAAGCGATCCCATGTGTTGCAACTAAGAAGTGATGCAGCCAAATAAATAGGTAAATAGATAAATATTAAAAAAGCAAACAAGCAAAAATGCAGCCCTGGTGCTAGAAGAAAGAAAGAATTTAAAAAGAAAGAAGGAAGCAGTTTAGACTTGCCTCAGGATTTTAATTCTGTGATATCTCCTCTACGGATATCTATTTGTCGGTAGCATCTTTTCTCTGAGTTTGTGAAAGCAAAATCGTTTCGTTTGGAGGGTTATTCGGGTTGGACCTTAGGAGACAGCGCAGTGGAAGAAATGAGGTCAGTCATAGCGTGCAGAGGGTGGGAGAGGCCAGTTCCCTTTACATTAGAAAAATTATGGAATTTCCCTTTAATAATTGAAAGATGACCAGGCATGCCCTGGATTAATTTGATCATGTAGTAATTTAAACTGGTTTTGAACTCAGAGGCAGTAAAGACTCAGCATGCCTCGTAGCTTTGTTTTCCCTCAGCATTTGGCAACTTTACTACCATACTCTGCATCAGCCAGGGAAACTACGTTAGTCTTGGACTGCATTTAGCTTTCTCAAAACTTGTAGCAAGAATCACAGCCTTTTTGTAGCATCTTGCGTTCTTTTAGAATTGCGAGTAACTCCAGCTGCTGTGTGACATTCCCCACCCTGGTATTCTTGCCACCTTCCCATGTCCAGTATTAATTTGAGGGGGGAGTCCTGGGGAGTGCTCTTCTCCCCGTTCCATCTGGAGTGGAGGTCACTCCTCTGCCTGGTGTTCCTGCAGGCCTGGCACCTAGCCGTGGAGTCGGACCCTGGTAGATGCAGTTGAGGAGCTCTGTGGGGTCTGCCTCTCCCAGGGAACTTGTGCACTAGGCCGTTTAGCCGGCCCGCTCGTCTCTTCAGTGTCAGGAAGATGTGTAGTGATCAATTAGTTGGCTCATTCATTCCTTTATATTCCAAAGCAGTAATTAATTTTCAAATCATGTCATCTAAATGTGAATTATTTCTGTGATAGTTTTGTGTGTGTGATAATTTTGACTCATGGGCTGTCACTCTGTGAATATGAACTATGTCATGTTTTCCTTGCTTTCCTCTTGAATTTATTTTCTGAAATCATCCATGGAAAAAAAGAAAGTGTAGCCACTCAGTGATGTCTGTCTCTTTGCGATCCTATGGACTGTAGCCCTCCAGGCTCCTCCGTCCGTGGGATTTTCCAGGCAAGAATACAGAAGTGGGTTGCCATTTCCTTTTCCAGGGGGTCTTCCAGACCCAGGGATCGAATTCGGGATTCCTGCATTATGTGGGCAGACTCTTTACCGTCTGGGCCACCAGGGAAACCCGAGATCATCCATACTCTTCCAAATTGCCAGAAAAGCATTTTTCCTGCCATCATGTTACTTTTTCATTTACAAAATGCACATTTTATGTGCTGTTCTGTGTAAAGCTCTGTGCTGAGCATAGAGAGAAACCTCAAGATAATTAAGTAACAATCCCTATTTGGACCACATGTAGTCTAATAAGATAGTACCTGTATAAATAACAAGCAGAAGATAGACTATACTCTAAGCAGAATATACATACAGAAAGAGTATTACCTTTATGGGGCCAATGAGTTGAATCAAGATTTCAGGGAATAGTTTGAGCTGAGCCTTTGAGGTGAGGACTGCTAAAAGTCTAGCAAACAGAATGGCAAGGAAGGCACAGCTAGACAAAGTGTGGGAGGAGTTGCTTGTCCTGAGATCACAAGACTTTCAATTTGGAAAGAGAAACAAGATGTTTGAAGCGCAGTGGGTTAGACCTCTTATGATAGGATGGAGCCCCCGCTTGCCAGGACTTGGGAAGCAAGTGTGAGAAGTTTAGGATGCCGAACAGTTACTGTGGCATTTTTGAAAGTAATACTTAGATTGACAGGTAGGATGGATTGAAGTGGGAAACAGAATCAGAGCCAGAAGATGTGGTAGGAGGCCATTGCAGGTTCTCAGAAAGTTTGGGGCAGGAATGGAAGCAGAAACCCAAGGGAGAGGTCTAGGACAGATTCTTCAGGACTTGAGGACCAAGGCTAAGGAAGTGGGTGATGAGATGACGCTGGTTTTTTGTTTTTGTTTTTTAAGGCTGATTGATTTGGGCTGTGCTTGCTCTTCGTTGCTGCATGCGCTTTTCTCCAGGTGCGCTGCGTGGAGCCCGGCTGTTCTTTGGTGCAGTGGGCAGGCTTCTCACTGTGGGGGCCTCTCTCATTGTGCAGCACTGGCTCTGGGCATGCAGGCTTCTGTAGGTGCAGCTCAGGGGCTCAGTAGTTGTGGCACATTGGCTTAGCTGCTCCACGCATGGTAGGTGGGATTGGACCTGTGTCTCCTGTATGGGCAGGTGAACTCTTAACCGCTAGACCACCAGGGAAGCTCCAGTAGATGGGTTTTGATCCAAGGCTAGTTCTGGGATGGTAGTTGATGTTGGACGAGATGGTTAACTGCAGCAGCACCCATTTATGCTTTAGCAAGGAATTGTCCAAGTGGTAATAACCTCAACAAGTACTGGTCTTTCCTAGGAACTAACTGTGAATGAGCAGTCTCTCATTTTTCTGAAGGTAAAAGTCTTATCTGGTCTTTAAAGCAGTTAAAAATTTCTCTCATGGTCTTTAAATTTCAATTTAAATAATTTTGATGAATACTGTGGCCACCTGATGGGAAGAGCCAACTCATTGGAAAAGACCCTGATGCTGGGAAAGATTGAAGGTAGGAGAAAGGGACAACAGAGGATGAGATGGTTGGATGGCATCACTGACTTAATGGATATGAATTTAAACAAACTCTGGGAGATAGTGAAAGACAGGGAAGGCTGGCGTGCTGCAGTCCATGCGGTCACAAAGAGTCAAACACTGCTGAGTGACCGAACATCGAATAACACGTGAATGATTCCATTTTGAAAAATGCCTCCCACATTCATGGTGCTTCCCCCACAAANAAACTCTGGGAGATAGTGAAAGACAGGGAAGGCTGGCGTGCTGCAGTCCATGCGGTCACAAAGAGTCAAACACTGCTGAGTGACCGAACATCGAATAACACGTGAATGATTCCATTTTGAAAAATGCCTCCCACATTCATGGTGCTTCCCCCACAAAAATAAGGTTTTAACATATTCTGCTTTCTTTATAAAATTGTGTACATAACCAACCAAATGAGGGCACTATATATATATATTTTAAAGAGTTTTCTTTTGGTTGGGATTGCCTCCAGTCCTCTTAACTGATTCTATCAGATGAATAACACACCCTAGAATGTTTTCAATGTAACTGAGAACAAAAACAAGTTGTATGGCATGCATGATTTTTAGAAAAATACAGCATCTTCTAGTTCACTTACCTAAATACAATAAAAATATAGTATCTATCCCCTCACTTAGTTAAATCTGTGGTGCATCAAAGTATCTAGGGAACAATTGCTTTGTGACACAGATTTTTTTTTTCAGTTGTTTGATTGAAAGTAACTCACATTTTTCTTGCAATTATGGGTGTGTGTGTCTTTGTGTGTATGTATTTTTTTTTAAGGGCATATGGGTCATCGGTTGTAGGATCATGGCCTCATGGTGGAAATGATTCACCTTACCTTTGAGTCAGGCCTCACTCGGGCACTCCAGAAGTTAAAGATGATGGATCCCCATTTTGTATTCTTGTCAAACGGTCTAATATAAAACTTTTCCCTTGCACCATCATTATGCTTCATGAGTCTGTCAAAAGTAAGTCTAGCTCAATATAGAACAATTACTTAAAATAGATCCTGCTTTTAAAATGGAATACTTTTTCTTTGTATGCTGGTTCACTTTGAAGGCTCACATTTGTCAGTAACTAAACTGAGCCCAGTTTGGAAGAAGTGACTTGGACAGTTATCACAGAGTACTCTTTGGTGACTAGAGACAATTGAAACTTAAATCGTCTTTACTGCTTATTATGTAAGAATCAAAATATTCGTCCAAAATATTATGTAACGCATTCAGTTCTCTTAGGTAGAACTTTTGACCAGGTCCCGCCACCACCTTTTCTACACCTGGTGATAACAAGACCTCCTTCATTCTCTTACACTACCTTTCTTGCCAACTTTGCTTTCTCTGAAAGTGAAAAGTGAAAGTGAAGTCGCTCAGTCGTGTCCGACTCTTTGCAACCCCATGGACTGCAGCCTACCAGGCTCCTCCATCCATGGGATTCTCCAGGCAAGAGTACTGGAGTGGGGTGCCATTGCCTTCTCCAGGGGATCTTCCCGACCCAGAGATTGAACCCAGGTCTCCCACATTGCAGGCAGACGCTTTACTGTCTGAGCCACCAGGGAAGCCCCTGTAGGACATCTCAAACATTTAGCTATTCTTAGGTTCATGCGAGTCCACAGAAATGAAGTCTTTCCCCTTAAAATGCCCGGATTTCAGCAGATGCGCACATCTTGAACTACCCTGAGCCTCTCCCGCCTGGTCAGAACTGCTACCTCAAGAGAGGAGGAGCGACTTCCCCAGTGGCAAAGTGCATAGGCATCTGCCTGCCTACGCAGGAGACATGGGTTCGATCCCTGGTCCGGGAGGATTCCACATGATGCAGAGCAACTAAACCCATTAGCCACAACTAGTGAGCCGGCTCTCTAGAGCCCGAGAGCTGCAAGTAGTGAGCCTGTGTGCCACAGCCACGGAAGCTCACCTGCCTAGAGCCTGTGCCCTGCAGTGAGAGAAGCCCCTGCAACGAGAAGCTGGCGCACCGCAGCAGGGAGGAGCCTCTGCTCCCTGAAACTAGGGAAAACCTGTGTGCAGCAACACAGACCCAGGGCAACCAGAAGCCAATAAATTAAAACCAGCGTACCCATNGCAGTGAGAGAAGCCCCTGCAACGAGAAGCTGGCGCACCGCAGCAGGGAGGAGCCTCTGCTCCCTGAAACTAGGGAAAACCTGTGTGCAGCAACACAGACCCAGGGCAACCAGAAGCCAATAAATTAAAACCAGCGTACCCATTGAAGATTTTTTAAAATATATATAAATAAACAAATTTTATAAAAGAGAGGAGGGGGCCGGCTTGTGAAGGTCCTTAGTAGCTTGCCTAGAGCTATACCCCAGAGAAGCGTGGGTTTTCTGGTCCTCTCGTCTCTGCAGACACTCTTGGGAATTTTCTGTTCAGTCCTGGTATGTTGAGTTCCTCCTGCACCAGGAGGTCTATAGGATGTCAGGCCAACCCTGCATGAGGTGAGCAACAACCAGGCCCACTTCTCCTGCAGGCCCTGGATCATCAGCCCCAGCTCAAGTCTCCTTAGCAGTGTAGGGTTTTCGTTGCTGAGTCAGGAGAAATTTGCTTTGGACAGAGACCTTGTGGAACACAGGTAGCTGGATTTACATACTGCTTATAGCTGCTGGAGCCTGCACAGAGGCCCGTGTAGGACTGATGGTCTATAACCTAGCCATAATATTGGGTATGAAAAGACAGTAGTGAAGAACACTTGCTTCCTGTCTTTGGGGGGAGGCCAGGATGTCTTTTATTCTGACCATTCCATTTGCTTTGCCTTTTTGTAGCCACGCACACCCCCCTAGCCAGTTCTTACTCAAGAGTATGAAATTGAAGTTTTTCTAAGCCTGTGTGCTAAGTCACTTTAGTCATGTCGGACTCTGTGACCGCATGGACTGTAGCCCTCCAGGCTCCTCTGTCCCTGGGATTCTCCAGGCAAGAATACTGGAGTGGGTTGCCGTGCCCTCCTCCAGGGGATCTTCCCGGCCCAGGGATGGAAACCACGTCACTTATGTCTCCTGCACTGGCAGGTGGTTTTTACTTTTTGCCACTAGCACCACCTGGGAAGCCTCTTTTCTAATTATAGGAAATGTCTAATTTATTTTAAAGAAACAGTAAGACTAAACCATATTTCAGAGAAGGCAATGGCACCCCACTCCAGTACTCTTGCCTGGAAAATCCCGTGGACAGAGGGACCTGGTGGGCTGCAGTCCATGGGGTCGCTAAGAGTCGGACAAGACTGAGCGACTTGACTTTCACTTTTCACTTTCATGCATTGGAGAAGGAAATGGNCTGGTACTCTTGCCTGGAAAATCCCATGGACGGAAGAGCCCGGTGGGGTGCAGTCCATGGGGTCGCGAAGAGTCGGACACAACTGAGCGACTTCACTTTCACTTTTCACTTTCATGCATTGGAGAAGGAAATGGCAACCCACTCCAGTGTTCTTGCCTGGAGAATCCCAGGGATGGGGGAGTCTGGTGGGCTGCCGTCTATGGGGTCGCACAGAGTCGGACACGACTGAAGCAACTTGGCAGCAGCAGCAGGACTTTTCTGGCAGGCCAGTGGTTAAGACTCCGTGCTTCCCATAAAGGGGGTGCAGGTGCCTAGCAAGGCCAAAATAAAAGTTGCCAGCACACACTGGCCCCCAGGACAGCAGTGGCAGAGGAGCAGAGAGGCAAATGTGTCACTCCTTCCTTCTCTCTGCCCTCCCACTCATTCCCCACCAGCTCTGCCTGCAGAAGTCTTTGGAGCCCCTCTCCTGCACCCACTGTTCCCTGAACTTACCCTCCTCACCACAGCCCCTTCCTCTGAACCCCATAGGAACCTGATGCACTTTTTGAGCCATCACGTTCTGTTTCACACCGTACTATCACTCAGGCAGCAGGACAAAACCGTGCTTTCAGTCAGTCAGACCTGGGCTCCAATTCTGCCACTGCTAATTTCAGGCCATGATACTCTATTTCCATCCTTAAGTTTCTGTTTCCTCACCTGAAAAAAAGTAGCAATAACCCTCCAACCTTGAAGAGGTGTTCAGAGGATTAAATGAGATAAAGTTGAACTAGCATATGTGTTATCTAGCATATAGCAGGTGTTAAGGTCTAATTTGGGCTTCCCTGGTGGCTCAGTGGTAAAGAATCTGCCTGCAATGCAGGAGACCCAGGTTCGATCCCTGGGTCAGGAAGATCCCCTGGAGCGGGGCATGGCAACCCACTGCAGTATTCTGGCCTGGAGAATCCCCATGGACAGAAGAACCTGGCAGGCTATAATGCACAGAGTCATAAAAAGTTGGACATGAATACTGCTAAGCAACTTAGCAGCAGCAGCTGAAAGGACTAATTTAATAAAAATTCTTTTCATTTTGGAAATTTTTAAAATGGTATTATTTTTTAAATGGTGTATTTGAACTTCATTTATGTCTGGTACCAATCTCAGGCACGTCAGTCATGAACAAACTATGTGACCTTTTGCAGGACACTAAACCCCTCTGAGACTTGGTTTCCTCATCCATAATGCAAGGTTGACCATACCTGACTCCCAGGTGTGGTTTAATGAAGCAGGGGATGCCAGAGCCCTCAGCACAAGGGTTGTTCAGTAAGTGTCGTTCAGAAGCAAGAACCTTGTGTGTGCCTGGATCTGACAAAGAATTTGAACAAGAGGAATACTCTCAATGAATGAACATTTGTGGAAGGAATGAGAAGGGAAGAGGTGTGCTAGAAACATGTTCCTGTTGCAGCTTTTATTCTGTATGGCTTTAGACAAGCCACTTGCCCTTCTGAGCCTCAGCATTTTCAATCTACAAAATGGGAGAAAATCTGTCAACCTTATTGGCTTGCTTCCAAAACTAATGTTTCGAAAACATAAGTCTGACTCAGCCATTAAAAAGAATACATCTGAATCAGTTCTAATGAGGTGGATGAAACTGGAGCCTATTATACAGAGTAAAGTGAGCCAGAAAGAAAAACACCAATACAGTATACTAATGCATATATATGGAATGTAGAAAGATGGTAATGATAACCTTGTATGCGAGACAGCAAAACAGACACAGATGTATAGAACAGTCTTTTGGATTCTGTGGGAGAGGGAGAGGGTGGGATGATTTAGAAGAATGGCATTGAAACATATATAATATCATATATGAAATGAATCACCAGTCTAGGTTTGATGCAGGATACAGGATGCTTGGGGCTGGTGCACTGGGATGACCCAGAGGGATGGTACAGGGAGGGAGGTGGGAGGAGGGTTCAGGATGGGAAACATGTGTACACCCATGGTGGATTCATGTTGATGTATGGCAAAAACAATACAATATTGTAAAGTAATTAGCCTCCAATTAAATAAATTTATATTTTTAAAAAAGAAAACATAAGTCTTGGGGGAAAGTACATCAAATTATGGAACAAAGACTATTTCAGAAATTTAGTCAACTAGTTCAACAGGAGTGAATATTACAGATGAAAGCATCTATGACATTCATTATAATACTACATTGTTACCTGGTGAAAATTTGATGGTCAATTTTTGCTCAGTACTAAAAGTTTCTGCCTTTTAACCTGTGCAGGTAAGCCACCTGAGCTAATTCATGACAGCTGCTTTTAATTAGTCACAGAAATTTTTAAATTTCATCTTAAAAATATAACAAATTTTATGTGAGAATAGTTTGAAATGTCTGAACTCTTCTATTGAAAAGTTAGTATGTGGTTTAAAATTCCAAAGTAGATTTTTAGGGGTTTGCAAAGCATTGAAATAACATTTACTTATGTTTGGGGCAGGATGGGAAACACCCATTTAGTAAATTATAATTTGTCTTTAGGAATATCTTTTGGTGCTAATGCCTTCTAATACACAGCCAAAATGCTTATCTTATCTGAAATGAACTTTTGAGAAATTAAAAAGCACTAGACAAGGGAGGAGGGAGGGGGGTTCAGGATGGGGAACACGTGTATACCTGTGACGGATTCACGTTGATGTATGGCAAAACCAATACAATATTGTAATTAACCTCAAATTAAAATAAATAAATTTATATTTTAAAATAAAAAGCACTAGACAATATTTAGCCCTGCAGAACACCTGTGCCAGCTGGGAAAAAATTCCCCACAGCCAGAGATTCTCCAGGGCCACACCAAGTTAGCCTGAGTGTATTTTATATTCTTAAGGCATTGCTTTTCCAGCAACAGGTAATGTCAGGGACCAGGGCTCTGACATCAATGGTGAATCATAATGAACAGCTTTCCCTGGGGGCTCAGTGGTAAAGAATCTGCCTGCTAAGCAGGAGACTTGGGTTTGATCCCTGGGTTGGGAAGATCCCCTGGAGGAGGAAATGGCAACCCACCCTGGTATTCTTGCTTAGGAAATCCCATTGACAGAGGAGCCTAGCAAGCTATAGTTCATGGGGTCACAAAGAGTCAGACATAACTTAGGGACTAAACAACAATGAACAGCTTTAATTCAGAATTCAATGGTAAAGAGTCTGGTACTAGGTGTATTAGTTACCTAAGGCTACCATTAAAAAGTTCCACAAATTGGGTGGCTTAAAATAATGAAAATTTATTCTCTCCCAATTCCAAGGCTAGAAATTCAAAATCAAGGTGTCATCAGTATTGGTTCCCTATAAGGGCTGGGAGGCTCTTCCATGTTTCTCGTATCTTCACATCATCTTCTCTTTGCTTTTCCCTCCTTTAAAAAAAAAAACAACACAACTTTATTTATTGATTCTGGCTGGATGGCATCACTGACTCGATGGACGTGAGTCTGAGTGAACTCCGGGAGTTGGCGATGGACAGGGAGGCCTGGCGTGCTGCGATTCCTGGGGTCGCAAAGAGTTGGACACGACTGAGCAACTGAACTGAACTGATGCTGGTTCTTAGTTGCAGTGTGCAAGATTTTTTAGTTGTAGTATGTGGGATCTTTAGTTACGGCATGTGAACTCTTGATTGCAGCATATGGAATCTGATTCCCTGACCAGGGATCAAACCCAGGCCCCCTGTATTGGGACCATGGAGTCTTATTCACTGGACCGCCAGGGAAGTCCCTCATCTTCTTTTTGTGCCTCCAAATTTCCCTTTTTTACAAAGACACCAGTCAAACTGGATTAGAGTCTACCCTAATCACCTCATCTTAACATGATCATCTGCAAAGACCTGTTTCCAAATAGGGTCACATTCTCAGATACTGGGGGTTAGGACTCCAGCATCTTTGTGCGGCACCGTTTGGGCCTCTAACAGGAGCCTGGTGGGCTGCCGCCAGTGGGGCCGCACAGAGTCAGACGTGACTAAAGCGACTTAGCAGCAGCAGCAGCAAGGCTGTCACTGGGCAGGGAGCAGAGGTGTGTGGCTGGCCTGCGCTTGCCAGGCCTCCCAGAAGGCAGCTGGCAGAAGTGCCACAGTGCAGGGTCTACCCATGGGCCCTGCAGGGAGGGCAGCTGAGTGTTGCCAATAAGTGGAGAGTGCCTCCATCTCTCAGGAGCTGTGTTCCATGAGGCAAGTGCTCAGGACTGTTCTAAAAAATCAGCATGCCCATTTACTGATAGAGAGGGACCAATCACAGAGAGGGTGATGCCTGGGTCTACATGATCTGCACATTCTCCTCCTCCAGGCAAACGTGCAGCTGTGCAGAGTGAGTTTGTCTGTTTCAGGTAACATGGCTTGGTCTCCATCTCCATCTCCATCTCAAGGGGAGTCTTGCTCACAGGGGTAGTGCTGCCAGGATTCCTGGGGAGAGCCTGGAGGGGCCACTCATAATCTCTCCCTGCTAATTTCGAGTGGACCAGACATGCTTCTAAGAGACACTCTTTTTTTTCCTTTTTTTGAGATATTCCTGGAAACTCTCCTTTTGACAAACTGACTCTGAAGAATTCAGCTTTGATTCAATTCCTGTAGATTCCATCATTTAGCGCTGAGGTCATTCTCTCCTCCTTCATTTCCCAGTTCTTGGAGTACCTCACTGTAGTCCCCAACTACACACTCACAGCCTTCCTGAGAACATGTTTGCCTTAATTAATTCTCTCTTTAAGAATAAATAGAGCCCGACCTTCTGACTGTGGTATTTTATTCAGTGCCTGTCTTGGACAAGGTCTGCTTCTTCTCTTTCACAAATAGGGGCCAACCAGACAAGCTCATCAAGATCCATGCAAGCAGGCTCTAAGCCGAGCTGGCACATGTGTGAATGGCCAGGAGGGGCTGGTCTTTGCTGAGATGTGAAGCCAAGTTGGAGGGGACTCAGTTGTGGCCAAAGAATTAAGGAAGTGCTGTAAAAATTCTCTTCTTTAGGACCAGGGGCATTTGTAGCTCCTGAAAAAAAAAACAGCCTGGAGTTTCTCTTGTGCCATGTAAAATGTTCAAATAGGTAACTGATGTCAATTATACCTCAAGAAAGCTGGAAAAAAATAAGTAAAAAGAAATGAGATCCAGTAAGTCTCCTACACATGAATGAGTTCCATTCCAAGAGCATGTTTGTAAGTCTAGTCTGTTCCTAAGTCCAACAAAGTCAGCCTAGGGACCCAAATGATACAATCAGTTATACAGTACTATACTGTAACAGGTTTATAAAACTTTAAACACAAATAATACATAAAAAACAAACACAAAAAATAAAGAAAACATTTTTATCTTACAGTACAGTACCTTGAAAAGTACAGTAGTACAGTACAACTGTTGGCATACAGGGGCTGGCATTCAGTGAACAAGCAAGAAGAGTTACTGACTGGAGGAGGAAGAGGAGGTATGATACAATCGAGCTGAAGGATCATTAGCAATAGGAGATGGAGGGCAAACTGCAATTTCACTCACATCTGATGTTGATGGAACACACGTTCACATCTTTGAGAGTTCTCAAGATTTGTATGTAGGGGACTTACTGTATTAAAAAAAATAGATTGCTCATTTTTCTAAGTGACAAGATAACTATAAATAAATAATAAAAATAAGTCTTATTACAAGATCAGTAATATACATCTCTATTAATTATTAAAATATAATAATTTGGGGATAAGCAAGTATTCATAGAAATGATCATGCCCTAACTTAGAAAATCACTTTTAAATCAGCCGTCAAAATGACTAGTTGAGATCATGGAAATAAATAACTAAATAATTTCTTACTAAATATGAAGTGATCCCTTTCATCTAACTTCTACTTCATCCACGTCTTAATAAGAGTGAACATTTCGATCTTTACTATCTTGCTGAATATAATTAGCACCTGATTCCTGCTCTGTAGTCAGACTAATTTCCCATTTATATCTCTGACACCTCCCGACAGCCTACTTGACTTGCCTGACACATTTTCAAGGTATTAGGAGGACTCCATACAAAAGAGAGATTTCTTGTCCTTACTATCTGGGGATATGAATAAGTTTTTGGGAGGCTCAACATTTGGATAGAATCTCTGGCAAAAAAAGGGTGAAAAAGACATTAAAATAGAAGTATCACTGATTTTTAAAATAGGACTTCCTCAGATACTGGTATACTTAAAGATTTATTTTAAAGTGTGTCTATGATGTTTCTGTTTAACAGCAGAATCTGTATAGCAGAGAAAGATTCCCTTCATCCTACCCCAGAGAAATGGCAAATTCTATGACCAAGACAAAGGATGCAGAACCAAGAAGGCATGGCAATTAGAAATAAGAATCTGTATGATCTCACCGATGATTGTATCACCGGTGAAGAGACTGACAAAGCACTGGGAAATAACAAACAAAAAGGCATGGACATGAAGACCATGGGGCTTTTGAGTCACATAGTGCTGCGTTTGAGGCCATACCAGTTGTGGAACTTGTTCTGTTGTCCTGTCTGGGTAGAAAAGCAGATTTGAAGCCCCATCTACTATTGAATATAACCCCCAATCTAGCCCAGCTAGGGGCCTGGCTGGACTACCCAAGGGTTGCATGGCCCCATCCTACAGTCTTACTTACAGTGGTACCTGAGCAGAGAACCAAGTCAAAAGCTCTGTTCACATGCAAAACCAAGCCAGTGGCTTTCTCTGGTCAGAGAACTCAGTGGACAGTTCTGCCTGATTCAAGTCCCTAGCCAATAAGCTATGCCATCCTTGGAACCTGTTCTGCCACCCCACCCAGAAAGGGAAGCAGGTTCATTGTATATTCCTGCCATGAGAATAGCCTACAGTCCCACCTAATCAGAAGGGTTAACTAGAGCATCTTGGAGACTGTATGGCCCACCATTCAACCCAGCTTGCAGTGGTACCCAAGCTGATAGCCCAGCCAGTGAGCTGGGCTGTAGGATAGACATGCTGCTGCTGCTGCTGCTGCTAAGTCACTTCAGTCGTGTCTGACTCTGTGCGACCCCATAGACAGCAGCCCACCAGGCTCCCCCATCCCTAGGATTCTCCAGGCAAGAGTACTGGAGTGGATTGTCATTGCCTTTTCCATAGGATAGACAGAAAGCTACAAAATATCATCAAATCACAAAAAAAGACAGAAATATAAGTGAGGAACAAAGAATCTACAAAACAGCCAGAAAACATTTAACAGATAGGCAACANGTACTGGAGTGGATTGTCATTGCCTTTTCCGTAGGATAGACAGAAAGCTACAAAATATCATCAAATCACAAAAAAAGACAGAAATATAAGTGAGGAACAAAGAATCTACAAAACAGCCAGAAAACATTTAACAGATAGGCAACAGTAAGTCCTTTCCTACCAATAATTACTTTAAATAGAGATGGAGTAAATTCTCCAATGAAAGACACAGAATGGCTGATAGATTAAAAAAACAAGATCTAAAGGAGATAAACCAATTGAGAAGATATAACAATTGTACATATTTATGCATCCAATATCAGAGCATCTGTATAAATCAAAAGCTAACAGAACTAATAGGAGAAATAAACAGTAACATAATTATAGGTAGAAACTTTAATACCTCACTCTCAGCAATAAATAATCATCCAGATAGGTAATCAATAAGAAAACAGTGGATTTTAACAGCACTATAGACCCAATAGACAACATTCCCAACAGTAGCAGAATACCCATTTTTCTTAAGTACACACAGAACATTTTCTAGAGTATGTTAGGTCACAAAGCAAATCTTAGAAAATTTAAGAAAACTGAAATCATACCAACTGTCTTTTCAAATCACAAGAGTATGAAACTAGAAATAATAGCTGAAGGAAAGCTGGAAAATTACAAATACATGGAAATTAAACTACAGAGTCCTGAACAACCAATAAATCAAAGAAGAAATCGAAAGAGAAATTTTAAAATATCTTGAGACAAATGAAAATGGAAACGCATGTAACAAAATTATAGGATATAGCAAAAGAAGTTCTAAGAGGGAAGTTTACAATGATAAATGCACACATTAAAGGGGAAATCAATTTAACAACCTAAATTTATACCTCAAGGATGAAGAAAAAGAACTCAACCAGTCCATTCTGAAGGAGATCAGCCCTGGGATTTCTTTGGAAGGAATGATGTTAAAGCTGAAACTNAGAAGGGAATGGCAACCCACTCCAGTGTTCTTGCCTGGGAAATCTCATGGACAGAGGAGCCTGGCGGGCCACAGTCCATGGGGTTGAGAGTTGGGTATGAACGAAAGACTGAACATAGGGTAACGTATGCAGTGTTACAGGTCCTCTCTTTGCATCCCATGCACCGTACATGTACCCTGATGTTCCCAGACACTGCTATCCTCCTTGCCGCCGTTTTAATGTCTGCACCATAGCCCACACTTTGGTTGCATTACGCTCTACTTGTTCATTTTCCTAACCATTTTTAATTTGCCAGATAAGACGGAGGAACTAAATTGTGACCAAATCTCCTTTTATAATATTTTTCCCTCCTAACTATAATTTTTATCTTAAGACCCACTTTACTACAATTATTCCAATGACCAGTATTTTTAATATTTTAAAATTTTAACTTTAATTTACATGTCAAATTGAATTTTAGACTGACTCAAAAATTACTTTAAAATGTGACTAACCTCAGAAAAGTAGATGAGTTCATAATTTTGCTTTTATTTTTAAACAAAGCAGTCTTATCTTCACATACTGTATACCTATGCAACAGAATACCAGGCGAGCCATTAAAAAGCAAAAGGCAGATCTTTTCTGAGGTGATGTGAAACGATTCTAAACTCAAAGGGCTGCAATTGCTTATGTATGCATGTTCGTGGGGAGAACGCATCACTGGGGCAGGTTTAAATACCATCGATCCACTCCGATGATTCTCCAACGTGTGTCTGTAACCTCAGAGTCCTGTATTTCACAGCCTGCTCCCCGCCTCGACCAGTGCCCAGCAGGCTCTGCTCCAGGGATGGAACCTANATTGGAAAAGACCCTGATGCTGGGAAAGACTGAAGGCAGGAGGAGAAGGGAACGACAGAGGATGAGATGTTTGGATGGCATCACCGACTTGATGGACAAGAGTTTAAGCAAGCTCCGGGAGCTGGTGATGGACAAGGAAGCCTGGTGTGCTGCAGTGCATGGGGGTCACAAAGAGTCAGACATGACTGAGTGACTGAACTGACTGAAGCCCAAAATTAGCAGAAGGAAGGAAGTAATAAAATTTAGAGCAGAAATAAAAGAAACAGAGGACAGGAAAATAATAGAAAAGATAGGGAAAAAAAGGAATTGGTTTTTTGAAATAATAACCCAAATTATTAAACTTTTAGCAATACTAATCAAGAAAAGAGAGAAGAGCCAAATAAATATGATTATAAATGAAAAAGAAGACATTACAACTGGCACCACAGAAATACAATGAATCATGAGACTACTATGAAGAACTATACCCCCAACAAATTGGACAACCTAGAAGAAATGGATAAACTCCTAGAAACATACAACCTGCCAAGATTAAATCATGAAGACTAGAAAATCTGAACAGATCAATAGCAAGCAAGGATTGAATCAGTAATCAAAATTCCCAACAAAGAGAAGTCCAAGACCGGATGGATACACAGGTGAATTTCATCAAAAGTCAAAGAAGAATTAACACCAATCTTTCTCAAACTTTTCCTCAAAAACAATCAAGGAAGAGAGAATACTCCCAAACTCATTTCAAGAGACCAGAATTAGCCTGATACAAAGCCATACAAGGACACTACAACAAATAAAAACTACAGGCCAATATCTCTGATGAATATAGATACAAAAAATCTCAACAAAATACTGGCAAACTGTAATTTAACACCACATTAAAAGACTCATACACCATGATCAAGTGAGATCTGCAAGACTGGTTCAACATATATGAATCAGTAAAAGTGATATACCACATTAATATAGAATGAAAGATAAAAAAATCATATGATCATTTCAATTGATGCAGCAAAAGCATCTGACAAAATACAAAATCTTCTCAAAGAAAAACTCTGAACAGAGTACAGAAGGAATACATGCCAACATAATAAAGGTCATATATGACAAGTCCAGAGCTAACATCAAATTCAATGGTAAAAGGTTGACAGCTTTTCCTCTAAGAATCAGGAACAAGCCAAGAATGCCCACTCTCACCCTCATACTCGACATAGTACTAGAAGTCCTAGCCAGAGCAATCAGTCAAGGGAAAGAAATGAAAAGTAACTGAATCATAAAGAAAGAAGTAAAATTGTTTCTATAGTTTTATATATAGAAAATCTTGAACACCACTAAAAAGTGTTGTAACTCATCAGTGAATTCAGTAAAGTTGCAGAACACAAAATCAACATACAATATTCAGTATCATTTCTATACACTAATAATGAATTATCTGAAAAAGAAATCAGGAAAACAAACCACTTACAGTAACACCAAAAACAATAAAATACTTATGGATAAATTTAACTAAGTAGGTAAAAGATTTCTACCCTAAAAACTGTAACATATTGATGAAATAAATTGGAAGATATTCTGTGTCCATGGAGTAAAAGAATTAATATTGCTAAAATGTCCATATAAACCAAAGCCATCTACAATGCCAACCCTATAAAGATTCCAATGACATTTTTAACAGAATTATAAAACACAATTCTAAAATTTGTTTGAAAGCACAAAAGACCCCAAATAGTCAAAGCAACGCTGAGAAATAAGAATAATGCTAGAGGCATCACATTTTGTGATTTCAAACTATACTACCAAGCTACAATAATCAAACTGCATGATACTGACATGAAAACAGATCCACAGACCAATGAAACAGAATTGAAAGCCCAGAAATAAGCCCATGCATGTACGGTCAACTAATACTGGACGAGGGTTCCAATACTTAATAAGGAAAAGGTAGTCTCTTCAATAAATGGTGCTAGAAAAACTAGATATTCACATGGGAAGGAATGAAACCAGACCCCTATGTTACACCATTCACAAAAATTATGCTGAAATATATTCTGCTTAAATGTAAGACTTGAAACTGTAAAACTAGAAGAAAGAATAGGGGGAAAGTTCTTGTATTGGTCTTGGCAATGATTTTTTGGTTATGAAATGAAAGCACAAGCAACAAAAGCAAAAATAAGTAAGTGGGACTACATCAAACTAGAATGTTCCTGCACAGCTGAAGAAATAATCAAGAAAATGAAAGAGCAGTTTATGGAATGGGGGGAAATAACTTGCAAAGTATATATCTGATAAGGAGTTAATATAAGGAACTCACTCAGCTCAATAGCATAGAACCAATAATCCAATTTCAAGATGGACAGAGAAGCTGAAGGGCTTTCCTAGTGGCTCAGCAGTAAAGAGACTGCCTGCCAGTTTGGGAGACACAAGAGATGTGGGTTTGATCCTAGAGTTGGGAAGATCCCCTGGAGAAGGAAATGGTATCCCAGTCCAGTATTCTTGCCTGGAAAATCCCATGGACAGAGAAGCCTGGCATTGCAAGAGCTGGACACAGCTTAGCAACTAAACAACAGCAACAGAGAATAATCTGAACAGGCATTTTTCCAAAGAAGGCATATAGATGGCAAATGGGTATATGAAAATGTGCTCGACATCACTAATCACCAGGGAAATGCAAATCAAAACCATAATGAGAATGGTTTCACACCTGCCAGAATGACTATTAACAAAAAGACAAAAGATGACAAGTGTTGGCAAGGACGTGGAGAAAAGAGAACCCATTTTTACTGTTGTTGGAAATATAAATTGGTGCAAACCAGTATGGAAAACATTATGGAGGTTCCTCAAAAAATTAAAAATAGAGCTACGGTATGCTCTACAGCATTATTTATTAATACAACAGCTAAGACATAGAAACAATCTAAGTGTTCATTGATTAATGAACAGATAAAGAAAATGTGGTATATATAACAAAATATTATTCAACCAAAAAAGGAAGAAAATCCTGCCATTTATGAAACATGGATGGGCCTTTAGGGCATTATGCTAAGTAAAATAAGTCAGATAGATACAGACAAATACTCTATGATCTCACTTATATGTGGAACATTAAAAAAAAAAAAATCAAACCCATAGAAACAGAGAACATATTTGTGGTTGCCAGAGGCAGCAGGTGGAGGTAGAGGAACTGGGTGAAGGTGGTCAAAAGGTACACATTTCTAGTTACAAGATAAGTAGGTTCTGGGGATGTAATGTACAGCCTGGTGTCTATAGTTAGAACTATTGCATTATATATTTGAAAGTTTGAGAGAGGAGATCTTAAAAATTCTCATCATAAAAATTATAAATATGAAATGATGAATGCTAATTAAACATTATAGCAATCATTTTGCAAAATATACGTATATCAATGCAGGAGACCTGGGTTTAATGCCTGGGTCAGGAAGATCCCCTGGAGAAGGAAAGGGCAGCCCACTTCAGTATTCTTTCCTGGAAAATTCCATGGACAGAGGAGNGTGTTCTTGCCTGGAGAATCCCAGGGATGGGGGAGCCTGGTGGGCTGCCGTCTATGGGGTCTCACAGAGTCGGACACGACTGAAGCGACTTAGCAAACCATATTTATGTCATATATAAGTTCTGAAAAGGTAAAAGAAGATTCAAGTTTTAATAAGTTTTTAGAAAAAAATTTTGGTGTGGACCATTTTAAAGTCTTTGTTTAATTTGTTACAATCTTGCTTCTGTTGTTTTTATGTTCTGGTTTTTCAGTGGGTCGTGAGGTGTATGGGATCTTAGCTTCCTGACCAGGGATCGGACAAACATCTCCTGCATTAGAAGGTGAAGTCTTAGCCACTGGACCATCAGGGAAGTCCCGAAAATGCACATTTTCAAAAATCACAAATCCCAATCTCCTGGGCTAGGGTGGAGAACGGTGTAACTTGAACAGGTTGTGCAAAAGTCTAATCATATATGGTTATTTGCATGTTATGTTCCTGCAAGATCGTTTAGAAGATTATCACTCAAGTAGATTGAATAATTTGTTGAATACTAAAAATACTTAAAAAAAAAAAACCAGCACTCCTTCAAAAAAAGTATAATCTATTTTTTAACATGTAAGAAATTCAGAAGATAGTTTCTTTTTCATGTCCAGAGTAGTATGAAGAGATAAGTGTTTCATTTCCCATGAATTTAATTCTTGAACTCAGATCATAGGTAAATTGTTTCCTCCTATAAGCTCCATCTATTTTAGCAAGATTTGTCTTGGCTGGGCTCTCTCTAACAATGCTTTTATAGCCAGCAGCTTGCTTCCTACCTTGCCTGCAGCCATTATTCAAAAGTGTGTGGAGCTGCTTTTGCACCCAGACAAATATTTAAAATAGTCAAACAATGAACCTTCAACACCTGAAGAGAAATATATGTTCATATTGCTTCCTAAATGTAATCTTAATAAACACAGTTTAAGATTTAGCCCAGTACCATAATCTCCACTTTAGCTCTGTGGTGTCCCTTGGGTCCTAAATTTGTTCAGAAGCCAGTGATATATGGCAAGATAGGGTAGGGGCCTCCCACTTAAAATTAAACTTTTATTCAGTCTTACTCTCTGTAGATCAGCTTGGGAGAGATCAGAAGATACCTTGCATTGACTACAGCCAGGAAGTTATATGAAAGCTATTCTTGGTGTCTAGAATTCATTTTTTATGCAGTAGTTAGAGCTCTGCTGATCTGACCTGGAAGGGCTTTCAGTACTGTTTAAGATCTCACAGACCTGAGCTAAAGACTGGAGCCAGGTAAAGGATTGCGGTACTCCTCATCTTACAGTGACAGAGCCTGGAAGCTCTGCACGGCGTGTCTGTCTGTCTGCCTTTTCTCTATTGCTTTTACAAAGTTAAAAGATAGACATTAAAAGGTTCATAATGAAAATCAGCAGCCCCTGCCTCACTCTTTCCCCACCCCACCCCCACTCCACTGTCTAAAGGCTGCCATTCTCAGGGCCTGGTTGATTCTTGTGAATCGCACTCAAGTCATATACCTTGATTGCTGAAACCAAATGCAAACCTTCACCTTTAGGGGTTTTGTTGTTGTTGTTTTGTTTCTTAGCTTTTCAAGTGGCCAGTGATGGTTTCAGTTGTATCCTGTCTTAATTTTAGGCTAGGTTTGTTTAACCATAGGAATTCCCATTGACCTGCAGGCCACCTGTTCCTCCCTTCCTCCCTCTCCCATCTCTCACTCTTTCTCTTTCTTTCTCTCTCCCTCTGTCCCCCACCCCCTTTCTATCTCTCCCTTCCTGTTCTCACTCTTTGTCTCTGTGTCTCTCTCTCATTAGCTTAGCATGAAACTACCCAATTATGAAGTAAGGGTTTGCATTCAAACTGTAAATCTAGCTGTCACATTCTGTCTCTTTGTAACAGAATGTACTGTTTGATTTCGAAATCCAAGAGGGCACCTGCTGTTGAGGGTCCCAGTCTCTTGAATCAGTAGATAGTCACATCTGTACTGAAAGCTGAAACAGTTTCAACAGCATATCATTAGGTTAACTATGTTCTTTTCTGATTGCTTTTCCCCTTGTCTTTTAAATATGTTTTAAATGTGTAAATGTGTTTTAAAAGAAACCAGGGCACCCATTTGATGTAAAGCAGGCTCTTCTTGGTGGTGCTAGTGGTAAAGAACCTCCTGCCAATGCAGGAGAAATAAGAGACATGGGTTTGATCCCTGGGTCAGGAAGATCCCCTGGAGAAGGGCATGGCAACCCACTCCAGTGTTCTTGTCTGGAAAATTCCATGGACAAAGGAGCCTGGCAGGCTACAGTCCATGGGGTCGCAAAGAGTTGGACACGACTGAAGTGACTTAAGCATGCAGGCACATGCCGGCTCTTCTTATCCCTGGTACATCGTCATATGCCTTTGGAGAATGCCCTGGTGCTGATGGCTGAAGAATACAGTAGATTTTTCGCTAAATGGGAGCAGCAGGAACACACTGGTATTTCTCTGACGGCTGGAGATCTGGTAAATGAGATTATGGCCCAGGAGTGCCTTACCAGCTACACTGTCCATTTGGGCATTCAGCATCTTCTCTTCCTGTTGAATGAGGGCAAATATTTGTACAGGAATGAGCTGGACCTACTCATCGGCTACCTGGAGACCAGGAAAGGACAAGAGGAAGGTATTTGGCCCTGCCCCTTTTTTTCTCTATTTAATTAAATAGTTTATTTTTTGAACTTTTTGTTATATATTGGGGTATAGCTGATTAACAATGTTGTAGTTTCAGGTGAACAGTGAAGGGACTCAGCCATACATCCACATGTATCCATTCTCCCCAAAACCTCCCTTCCATCCAGGCTGGCACGTAACATTGAACAGAGTTCCGTGTGCTACACAATAGATCCTTGTTGGTTGTCCATTTTAAATATAGCAGTGTGTGCATGACCATCCCAAACTCCTTAACTGTCCCTTCTCCCTGGCAACCCTAAGTTCATTTTCTAAGTCTGTGAGTCTCCCCACAAATTTCTTTTCTACGAATCTATGTTTGAAAGAAAAGTAAGAATTTTTCATTCAATTAAGAGAATGCTGCTGCTGCTGCTAAGTCGCTTCAGTCGTGTCTGACTCTGTGCGACTCCATGGACGGCAGCCCACCAGGCTCCCCCGTCCCTGGGATTCTCCAGGCAAGAACACTGGAGTGGGTTGTCATTTCCTTCTCCAGTACATGAAAAATATACCTCTGTAATACAATGATATCTGATTCAAACGTGTTCTAGATGGGAATACACTGTTTTAATGTTTAACCTTTATAGGCTAAAATGCTTCTTCTGAAGCTACATTTTCTTTTGAACCAGATTTTAATACGTAAATGGGGTGGCCTCTTTATATAGATGGGCACATAGGAAATAGTTCCAATTCTCTGTTTATTTTTCTGATTCTAAGTTTGTTAATTGAGACATTTTGAAGAGTGTCTTGAAGTGTATGGTGAATGTGAAGAAGCAGTTCCTCATTGATTTTAAAAGCACTTCAGCTATAAGCCAAGTCCTTGTAGCAGTGACTTTTCAGATTGCTTATTTTGAGTTAAGTAGGTGAGAAGAAAATAATACTCACTTGTCCCTTGTAGGGAAAAGTAGCTGAAGTTACAGAACTGTGTTAAAAAAAAGTCTTAAACAAATTGTTATTCTTATTTTTATTTTATTCATATTTTCATTATTCATATTCAAAGAATATATTTTATTATTATTTTATTCATATTTTAAATGCAGAATGTGTTTTATTGAACTCACTTTCTCAGGGTGGGGCGGGAACTCATAAGCTTAAAATGTAACAGTTTTGTTTCTTTCTGAGAAATTTGTCTTTATTTTACTTGAGATCTGACCCTTAACATTTATTAGTTTCAGCTGAACAACGTGATGATTCAATAGTTGTGTGTATTGCCCGGTGCTCATCTCAGTAAGTCCAGCTGACACCCTGCATTTTGATCGCGGAGACTCTGAAGTCCGAAGCTGTGAAGGTCTTCCCAGAGCTGCCTGAGGGGCTCCCCGTGCAGCTCGCTGGCCTCTGCAGCAGGTGTCTGCCCTGCATTTGTTTTCCTCATTTTTCCAGGCTTTGAGATGCCAAATCCTTTGGCTGGCAGTGATCATCCCTCATTTCAAGGCAAGTCATTCCTCATTTCCTCGTACCCCCATCATAGGCAACCTGCCTCCACTCCTTCCGACCCCTGGAAAGAGATGGTTCCCAGGCCCTCCTGACCTGGTCGCTGCCAAGTCCCCTTTGATAGGTGGGAGGCTGGGAGGGCTCCTGCTGCGGCAGGTCAGTGCTTCCCGGCGGGGCTTCAGCGGAGCGGTAGCTTTCTTGCTTCCATGAGAATTTTCCTGAGGAAGTCGGGCAGCTTAGAGGAATTGCAGTGTTTGCTGTCATAGTTTTAATGAATATTACATCTTCAGGAGACCACAAGAGACACTTTGTAGCTCACTGGGTGCTATTTCTCTTGAGTGAGTTGCCTTAAGTTTTAATACAGGTAAGACTTCTAGAGAAGATCTTTGACCAAGGTTTGTAGCCACAGTTGGAGTGGATTCATCAGGCATCTTCCCCTTTATGTTTTGGGTTTTGTTCTCTGCAGGATTGGTCAACCCCAAGGCTCAGCAGATAAAGAATCTACCTGCCAATGCAGGAGACACAGGAGATGTGGGTTCAATCCCTGGGTTGGGACGATCCTCTGGAGGAGGAAATGGCAACCTATTCCATTCTCCATTCCTGGAGAATCCCATGGACAGAGGAGCCTGACAGGCTACAGTCCATGGGGTCTCAAAGAGTCAGTCTCAAAGAGTCACACTTCTGTGTGACTGAACACAAAAATTCTGTTTCCCCTCCCCCGATTCTGGCAGCCCCCTCCAAGAGGCCTCCTCCTTTGGGATGGCCCCCCTCCCGAATCTGGCAAGTGACCGTTACTTGGGGAGAAACCATGCCTTTTAGCGCCACTGCCAGGTGAGCAGCTGGGTGAGCCGTGAGTGGCGCTCCAGGCCCATGCTGACCAGTAGAACTTTCTGTGATGGGAGGAGTGTTCTGTAGCTGCATTGTCCAACACGGTAGCCATTGCCACATGCGACTACTGAGCACTTGAAATGGGGACAGTGTGACTGACTCATTGAATTTTTAATCTAATTTAATTTTAATTAATGTAAGTGACCATACTATAGTAGTTACATGATAGTCATATGTGGCTGGTTGCTTCTGTGTAATGGTCAGCACAGTTCTGGGCTGTCAGAGGTACCAAGAAGATATAGAAATAGGTAAGAGAGTGTGTTGTATTTTTACCAAGTAAAAATCTATTATTTCTTAGTCTTTTTCTTCCTCCCCTTTTAAAAAGCTGCAAATGTACTTAAAATGGGAAATACTATATCTCTATCATGAATGGATATCATAGTCAATTGCTATAAAATAGAAGGTAATCATAATGATTCTTAAAGAGATGGGAATACCAGACCACCTCACTTGCCTCTGGAGAAATCTCTATGCAGATCAAGAAGTAGCAGTTAGAACCAGACATGTAACAACAGACTGGTTCAAAATTGGGAAAGGAGCTCATCAAGGCTGTATATTGTCACCCTGCTTACTCAACTTATATCCAGAGCTCATCATGCAAAATGCTGGGCTGATGAAGCACAAGGTAGATTCAAGATTGCTGGGAAAAATATTAATAACCTCAGATATGCAGGTGACACCACCCTTATGGCAGAAAGTGAAGAGGAACTAAAGAGCCTCTTGAGGAAGGTGAAAGAGGAGAGTGAAAAAGCTGGCTTAAAACTCAACATTCAAAAAATGAAGATTATAACATCTGGTCCTATCACTTCGTGGCAAATAGTTGGAGAATGAATGGAAACGGTGACAGACTTTTCTTGGGCTCCAAAATCACTGCAGATGGTTACTGCAGCTTTGAAATTAAAAGACACTTGCTCCTTGGAAGAAAAGCTATGACCAATCTAGACAGCATATTAAAAATCAGAGACATTACTTTACCTACAAAGTTCCATACAGTCAAAGCTATGGTTTTTCCAGTAGTTGTATACAGATGTGAGAGTTGGACCATAAAGAATTGATGCTTTTGAACTGTGGTGCTAGAGAAGACTCTTGAGAGTCCCTGAACAGCAAGGAGTTCAAACCAGTCAATCCTAAAGGAAATCAACCGTGAATATTCATTGGAAGGGCTGATGATGCTGAAGCTGAAGCTCCAATACTTTGGCCACCTGATGCAAAGAGCTGACTCACTGGAAAAGACCCTGATGCTGGGAAAGATTGAAGCCAAGAAGGGAAGGGGATGACAGAGGACAAGATGGTTGGATGGCATCACTGACTCAATGGACATGAACTTGGGCAAACTGCAGAAGCTGGTGAAGGACAGGGAAGCCTGGTGTGCTGTAGTCTATGGGTTCACAAAGAGTTGGACATGACTGAGCAACTGAACAACAACAACAAATCACAATGAAAAAGAACACAAAACAGTGTCACTAAATTTCTGCTAGGTAATACCGTTAATGTGGGTCTCAGGTGAAGCCCCAGGGGCCCAAGGGAAAGGCTGACCTTGGAGGAAATCAAATACCTGGGTGCCCGGGCCAAGGTGGGTGGGAATCTCCTGTTAGAGAGGGACCTTCAGGTGAAAAGTGTTTATGATTCAGTGAGGTGGGCTGGGTGTTTACTGGTCCTCCTTTACAACATGAGGGCTGTCACCAGGATTCAATGAGATAATAGACTGAAAATATTTTAGGCTGTTAAGAACTGCACGGATGTCTGCTGATGTTGCAACTTGGTTAATCCAATCTGTCCTGCAAAGGTGGTTGTGACTCCAGGACTCTGGTCAAGTGGAGTGTGTGTGTGTGTGTGTGTCTGTGTGCTCAGTCGTGTCTGACTCTGCAACCCCATGCAGCCCACCAGGCTCCTCTGTCCATGGCATTTCCCAGGCACGAATACTGGCGTGGGTTGCCATTTCCTCCTCCAGGGGATCTTCCTGACTCAGGAATCGAACCTGTGTCCTCTGTGTCTCCTTCATTGGCAGACAGACTCTTTACCACTAAGTCCCGACCCCCTTTCCAAAAAACAAACAAACAAAAAAATTTTATTTTGGAGTAATTTTAGATTTATTCAAAATTTGCAAAGATAGTACAGATAGTTCCCTTTATCCAACTTCCCCTTAATGTCTTACAGAACCATGCACATTTACCAGGAAATTGCCATTAGTACAATAATATTAACTATATTACAGATTTTATTCATATTTAACCAGTTTTTCTACTAATGTATTTTTTTGTTTCAGGAACTTGTTCTGGCTACCTCATTGCATTGAGGCCCCTTTTAATTTTATTATGCTCCAATTTTTTATTATGAAATATTTTATTATGTATAAAATTGTGAATGAATAGTATAATGGACACCCATGTATTCTGTAACTAGATTCAGTAATTGTTAGCATTCTTCCATTTAAAAAGCTTATATATATGCTCCATAAATAAAACTTTTCCTCAACCATAAAAATATTAATAAGATGTCGAGTTCATGATATCTCATCTTTAAATACTTCAACATGCATCTCCTAAGAATAGAGACATTCTCTTGTATAATTATTATACTGCTATCACACCTTAAAAATTAGCACCAATTCTACAATCTATAATATCTTGTTGTCATATTTGAATTTCCAGTTGTCCCAAGAATGCTTTTGCTTTGTATTTCTTGTGGCTCCTATGTTGGGTTCATTTACATTTATAAATGTTTTCCTTCTTTCTGAATTGATCCCATTATCATTATGCAATGCTCTTCTTTGTCTTTTATTATAATCTTTATTTTAAAGTTTATTTTGTGTGATGTGAATATAATTACTCCAACTTTTTTGTCCCAGGGATCCTTTTATGGCCCTTAAAAAAAAATCAGGATTTAATTAAGGTTTATCTATTGCATTTGGTTTTTATGTGTCTTTAGTTTCTTTTCATCTAAAGCAGTCCTTTTAACCTCCTTTTTTCCCCCCAACTAGTGATACAAAATTTGAGTCTAAGACAGTTGCCTCATAGACCATCCTACATTGTAGATTTGTCTGTTTTCTCATGGTATCACTTACCTGTTCTGTTCCCTGTATTTTCTGTATGCTGGAAGTTTAGTCTCGAGGCTTGATTAGATTCAGGTTCTGCAATTTTAGAAAGGATGTTTCATAGGTGGTGGGGTTTCATATTGCAATATATCAGAAGGCACATTCATTGTTTGTCTGTCTAGGGAACGTGTTAGTGAAAACTACAAAGACTTTTTTGTCAGTGTCTTAGTTTCCTGCTAAGTCGCTTCAGTCATGTCCGACTCTGTGCGACCCCATAGACGGCAGCCCACCAGGCTCCCCCGTCCCTGGGATTCTCCAGGCAAGAACACTGGAGTGGGCTGCCATTTTCTTCTCCAATGCATGAAAGTGAAAAGTGAAAGTGAAGACGTTCAGTTGTGTCCGACTCTTCGCGACCCCATGGACTGCAGCCCACCAGGCTCCTCCGTCCATGGGATTTTCCAGGCAAGAGTACTGGAGTGGGGTGCCATTGCCTTCTCCAGTTAGTTTCCTAGGTTTTTCATAAAAAAGCAGCACAAACTGGGTGACTTAAAACAAAAGAAATCATCTCACAATTTGGGAGGCCAGAAGTCTAATATCAGGCTTCACAGGGCTGTGCTTCCTCTGAAACATGGAGGGGAGAGTCCTTCCTTGATTCTTCTGGCTTCTGGCCTTTGCCAGCATCCTTGGGGTTCCATNAGGCTCCTCCGTCCATGGGATTTTCCAGGCAAGAGTACTGGAGTGGGGTGCCATTGCCTTCTCCAGTTAGTTTCCTAGGTTTTTCATAAAAAAGCAGCACAAACTGGGTGACTTAAAACAAAAGAAATCATCTCACAATTTGGGAGGCCAGAAGTCTAATATCAGGCTTCACAGGGCTGTGCTTCCTCTGAAACATGGAGGGGAGAGTCCTTCCTTGATTCTTCTGGCTTCTGGCCTTTGCCAGCATCCTTGGGGTTCCATCATTCCCGTCTCTGCCTCCGTCAGCACATGACAGTCTCTCTCTTGTGTCTTTGTGACATCTATCACCTCTGTATGTGTATCCTTCTGAAACGTAAAAAACAAACAAACAAACCCTATTTCCCTTTGTCTCAAGGTATCTCCCTAGACTGGGGCTTCCCAGGTGACTCAGTGAGAAAGAATCTGCCTGCCAATGCAGGAGACACGGGTTCTATCCCTGAGTCGGGAAGAGCCCCTGGAGAAGTAACTGGCAATTCACTCCAGTACTATTGCCAGGAGAATCCATGGACAGAGGAGCCTGGCGGGCTGCAGTCCGTGGGGTGGCACAGAGTTGGACACGACTGGGCATGCGTGTGAGCACGGGTGCATGTCCGCATCTCCCTAGACTGGATGACCTGGTAGGTCTTTTCCTGCACACTGTGAAGCCTGACATCTGACAGTGAGCTCTTCGGTTTTCTCTGTTACCATGTAGTGTCCCGTCCTACCAAATGGATACACGAAGTGAGGTAGGCCACATGCCAGGCTGCCGAGGGCCGGGAGGTTGAGACACTCATTCGTGTGGAGCCCTGGCATCCCTCCTGCGGGTGTAGCCTCAGGTGCTGGTGTTGGCTGAATATTAGTCACTGAGCCCTTCTTCTGCCTTAGAGAGACTTCCCAAGGGCGCTGGAGCCTCCCCTGCACATAAATATACATAAACTTTCTCCAGACGCTCGGGGTTGTTGAATGAATCACTGGCATCTACAGGGGAAAGACTTTTTATTTTCTTACAGTTATCTAAATAATTTAGTAGAAGAAGATTAGAACAGTAACTTGTGTTAAGGTTTTGAAGACAGTTTGTATATTTTTTAAAAAGCGTGGATTTTTTCTGGTATTGGCTTATTTCCTCTTTTTAAAAAATTAGTCTTTTTAAAAGCAGACAATAGATACGCATGGTACAAAATTCAAGAGAAAAGGTTAACAATAAAAAGTAGTTCTCCCATTTCTATTTCTTAGCTTAACAGTTTCTTGTTTCTTTATTCATAGGCAAGTCTATATAAATTTACATACAAGTGGTAACATGCTGTAAATGCTATTCTAGTTCTCTAATATTTTTTCCATTATGTCTTAGAAATGATTGTATCTTGACTGGGTATATTACTACCTGTTTTTAACAATTGCAGATTATTCTGGAGTTTTACTGTTTAGTCACATTCGACTCTTACGAGCCCATGGACTACAGCCTGCCAGACTCCTCTGTCCATGGGATTTCCCAGGCAAGAATACTAGAGTGGGTTGCCATTTCCTTCTCTAGGGGATCTTTCCTCCCCAGTATCGAACCTGAATCTCTTGTGTCCTGCTTTGGCAGGAGGATTCTTTATACCACTGAGTCACCTGGGAAGCTCATTCTGGAGTATAGATGTGTATTAATTTATTTCATCAGATCTTATTGATAGACATTTTCAGTTCAGTTCAGTTCAGTCGCTCAGTTGTGTCCTACTCTTTGCGACCCCATGAATCGCAGCACGCCAGGCCTCCCTGTCCATCACCAACTCTCAGAGTTCACTCATNTTTTCCTGGTTTTTAGGAAGAGAGGTTTATTTCCCCTCCCAAGCTTGTAAAATAATTTCATATACATGGTGTAGGAAACAATGAGAGTAAGAGCTGCCTACTAAAACTTCCCTCTGAGGCCCTGCAAATAAATGTCACCAATTCTAAGATCACATAACATTTACATTTTACTTGCTGACAAGGCATAAGCAGTATTGATAATACAAGCGGGGGAAATATACTTGAAATCATTTTCAGGCACCATGTTTCCTAACTGGTGTTATTCATTAATTTATGTGGGCTAGAAAATTGTACTAGTTTTAAGGAAATATTAATGAGAAAAGAGCTCATATAGAAATTTCATTCATTGCATATAGATTTCAGCTTAGTATTAAACGTAGAATCCATTTTAAAGCAGGTTCCTATGAGTAAAATGACATGTGCGCCACTCCTATGATTCCCTCTGATGCTTCAAAAAAAAATCGTGAACCATGATTACTGAGGATAGAGTCCAAATTCTACCCATGGATGACACAGTCCGTCCCAGGAGAAATATTAACAAAAGCCATTACGGTCTACAATTGGCCCATACAAACACATGATTTTGCAGGGGAAAAAAAAAATGCTGTTCCCCCTTCCTAAAAGACACATTTGGAAATATCTGAGAAATGATGTTTGGCCTCAGTTTTTCTTAATGGAAGAAAACAAAAAAAAAGGCTCTGTTCTACAAGGGCCTCATATTGATTCATGGAAATGCCAAGTGTTAATGCACAGATTCGCTAATGGCCCTGCCTGTGCGGTAATCTGCTGTGCTGGTGCAATGCATGGAATTGATTAGTTTCCTTAATGAGCCTCAGATGGTGCTGTACTGGGGTGAAGAATGCAAAGCAGGGTGAGTGTGCAGCTGGAGAAAACCACCTCACCTCGGAGGAGCCATGGAGAGGGAAGCAGGGGCAGAAAGCGTGGGCGGGGTAGAGCTGGAGGGGAGCTAGGGAGGCAAGAGGGCCTTTCTCATGTAGGCAATGCTGCAGTGTCTGCATATCTGGCTTTCTCCCGGACAAAGCAGGTGATGCTCAGAACCCAATGGTGATGCCACAGTGACCACATGCAGCCCTGAGAACAGTCGGAGGTGACCCTCACCTCTGCCCCTTACTGTGGTGGAGCCCTAGCCCTCTGCCCCCTGGTTCACAGCTTCCTGTGATCCAGGAAAGAGGGCAATGGTGTTGCCACCTTACCTGTGTATATGTATAAACTGTGTCACAAAATTGTATCCATAAATGTACTGAGAAAGGAAGTAATAGGAAGCTGATAAGAAAGTCAGGTGAGTATTGGACAGCTAGGGTGATGTGTGTGAGTGGGAACCTTTGGGGGTGGTGGGTAACCCCAGGAAGCTGGCTACAGAGGCCAGGGGAGCCCAGGAAACACAGGCTGTGAGCAGGAGGCCATCTCACATGCTCGGTGTGCTGGGCTGACTGCCAAGAGTGGTGTCAAAACCTAAGAAAGCACAGAGAAGGGAAGGAGGAAAAGAGCAGAATCAGAGAGCTCTCCTTTCTCGGTCCTCACCATCCCCCTGACACACACACACCTTATATACACACCACACACATATACCACACACCATATATACACACACCATATGCACACACCACACACACATCATATACATGCAACACATGCAGCCATGTATACACCATATACACACCACACATACCAGACACACATGCAGCATATAAACACATGACTCATATACACACACCACACACAGACATATATACCATACACATACCCACACATATACTACAGACCATATACAAACACATATACCACACACAGACACACACACCATCTGCATACCACACATATACCATATACACACACCACACACCACACACACACACATCACATACCATATACACATACCACATGCAGACACACACACCATATACACACCACACATATAACACATACCATATACTCACTCCATACACCACACATATACACCACAGACATGCAAACACACCATACACACATACCACACACCACACATACACATCACACACACACACCATATACACATCTGCACATGCAAACATAGCACACACACAGCAGATATACACGCACCACACACACACCACACATATAACATATATCATATACACACACTACACACACACCACATACTTACCACACAAACATCATACCATATACATACACACACATATGCAACACACCATACAACCCACAACACACACACACGATAGACACTCCATAAAAACTGCACAAAATACACCCCACATATGTACCACACACACTACATGCACACACATATCACATACACATCATACACTTAACACACACCATTTACACACACCACACACATACCATATATCATATACATACATCACACACACACCACACACTTACCACACAAACATCACACACCATATACATACACACACATATGCAACACACCATATAACACACAACACACACATCATAGACACTCCATACACACTGCACAAAATATACCCCACATATGTACCACACACACTATATACACACAAACATCACATATACATCATACACCTATCACACACCATATACATACACCACAAAAAGCATATGCAGATACACACACACCACACACATACAAACACACAAATATACTCCCTACATATACAAACACATATACACCTCAAAACATACAAACACACAAATACACCCCCACCACAAAATACATGCCCCCCCACACACCAGACACAAACACACACACACACATACACACACACCAGAAGTGATGCAACTACTAGATAAGCCACTAAGAACTTTTACATTTTTTAATAGTATGTAAAAGGAAATTTAGGAAAGCATTTCTACTTTCACAAAGNATACATGCCCCCCCACACACCAGACACAAACACACACATACACATACACACACACCAGAAGTGATGCAACTACTAGATAAGCCACTAAGAACTTTTACATTTTTTAATAGTATGTAAAAGGAAATTTAGGAAAGCATTTCTACTTTCACAAAGAAATATAATCAGACAATCCTGACTGCTTCATTGCACTCATGTAAGGAGAAAACAGGGACAAAAAACCCCGCAACTTGGGGAGGAGAAAGCCTGTCCTCACGTGAGGTATCCACTCTTAACAACACACGAGGGAAGCTGCTGCATGAAACTCCATGTGTATTAGTCAGTGTGCACTTTCCCTCTTTCCTTCATTACCTGATGAGATGTCCAGAGTGTGTGGGAAAGAACAGATCGGGACTCTGAGACTGCAGAGATTAGGCTGTGTTGTGTTCTAGCACAGAGCACAGATTCAGGAGTACAATAAAGTGCATTCCACTGGAGGGATACAGAAGGAGGTGATGGAATTCCAGCTAAGCTATTTCAGATTCTAAAAGATGATGGTGTTAAAGTGCTGCACTCAATATGCCAGCAAATTTGGAAAATTCAGCAGTGGCCACAGGACTGGAAAAGGTCAGTTTTCACTCCAATCCCAAAGAAGGGCAATGGCAAAGAATGTTCAAACTACCATACAATTTCACTCATTTCACAAGCTAGCAAGGTAATGCTCAAAATCTTTCAAGCTAGACTTCAACAGTATGGGGAACACGAATTGCCGGGTGTACAAGCTGGATTTAGAAAAGGCAGAGGAACCAGAGACCAAATTGCCAACATCTGTTGGACCGTAAAAAAAGCAAGAGAGTTCCAGAAAAACATCTAATTCTGCTTCATTGACTAAACTAAAGCCTTTGATTGTGTTCACCAAAACTGGAAAATTCTTAAAGAGATAGGCATACCAGGCTACCTGACCTGCCTCCTTTGAAATCTGTGGGCAGGTTAAGAAGGAACAGTTAGAACTGGAAGTGGAACTCCTAAATTGGGAAAGGAGTACATCAAGGCTATCTTTTGTCACTCTATTTATTTAAATTCTATGCAGAGTACATCATGTGAAATGCCGGGTGAAATGAATCACAAGCTGGAATCAAGATTGCCAGAAGAAATATCAACAACCCCTTGGACAGCAAGGAGATCAAATCAGTCAATCCTAAATGATATCAGTCCTGAATATTCATTGGAAGGACTGATACTTGAAGCTGAAGCTCCAAAACTTTGGCCACTTGATGTAAAGAGCCAACTCATTGGAAAAGACTATGATGCTGGGAAAAATTAAAGGCAGGAGGAGAAGGGAACAACAGAGAAGAGAGTTAGATGGCATCACTGACTCGAGGGACATGAGTTTGAGCAGGCTCTGGGAGTTGGTGATGGACAGGGAAGCCTGGCGTGCTGCAGTTCATAGTGTTGCAAAGAGTCAGACACAACTGAGAGACTGAACTGAACTGAACAGATATGCAGATGACAACACTCTAATGGCAGAAAGTGAAGAGGAACTGAAGAGTCTCTGTATGAGAGTGAAAGACAAGAGTGGATAAGTTGGTTTAAAACTCAACATTCAAAAACCTAAGATCATGGGATCTAGTCTAATCATTTGGAAGCAAATAAGAAAGGGGAAATGAGGAAGCAGTGACAAATATTGTTTCCTTGGGCTCCAAAATCCCTGTGGATGGTGACTGCAGGCATATATTCAAAAGCAGAGACATTACTTTGCCAACTAAGGTCCGTCTAGTCAAGGCTATGGTTTTTCCTGTGGTCACATATGGATGTGAGAGTTGGACTGTGAAGAAGGCTGAGTGCCAAAGAATTGATGCTTTTGAACTGTGGTGTTGGAGAAGACTCTTGAGAGTCCCTTGGACTGCAAGGAGATCCACCAGTCCATTCTGAAGGAGATCAGCCCTGGGATTTCTTTGGAAGGCATGATGCTAAAGCTGAAACTCCAGTACTTTGGCCACCTCATGCGAAGAGTTGACTCATTGGAAAAGACTCTGATGCTGGGAGGGATTGGGGGCAGGAGGAGAAGGGGATGACCAAGGATGAGATGGCTGGATGGCATCACGGACTCGATGGACATGAGTCTGAGTGAACTCCGGGAGTTGGTGATGGACAGGGAGGCCTGGCGTGCTGCGATTCATGGGGTCGCAAAGAGTCGGACACGACTGAGGAACTGAACTGAACTGAACTGTTCTTTGGAAGGAAAGCTATGACAAACCTAGACAGCATATTAAAGAGCATAGACATCACTTTGCCAACAGTCTCTATAGTCAAAGCTATAGGTTTTCCAGTAGTCATGTACGGACGTCAGAGTTGGACTATAAAGAAAGCTGCATACTGAATAATTGATGCTTTTGAACTGTGGTGCTGCAGTAGACTCTTGAGAGTCCCTTGGACTGCAAGGAGATCAAGCCTAGTCCATGGAATTCTCCAGGTCAGAATACTGAAGTGGGTAGTCTTTCTCTTCTCCAGGGGACCTTCCCAACCCAGGGATAGAACCCAGGTCCCCCGTTTTGCAGGAGGGTTCTTTACCAGCTAAGCTATAAGGGAAGCCTCATCCTAAAGGAAATCAACCCTGAATATTCACTGAAGGACTGATGCTGAAGCTCCAATACTTTAGCCACCTGATGTGAAGAGCTGACTTATTGGGAATGACCCTGATGCTGAGCAAGACTGAGGGGAAAAGGTAAAGGGTGTGACAGAGGATGAGATATTTAGATAGCACCACTGACTCAAAGGACATGAATTTGAGCACACTCCAAGACATAGTGAAGGAGAGGGGAGCCTGGCCTGTTGAAGTTCTTGGGGTATCCATGAGTTGGACATGATTTAGCCACTGAACAACAAGTGGATGGACAGATGGGTGAATGGAGGGAGAAACTATGATGTGTAATAGAATATAGCTGTTCCTGAATGCAGGCCATGTTAGTGTGAGTTGGATTTGCATGGTGGCTACTGCCTGCAACTAGTAGGCAAGTAGTAGACACTTAATATGTTCCAATATCTTGAACTTGGTAAAGCAAGTTGTCAGTCCCACTTGTAACTCACACTTGGGTGGCCTTTCTTCATGACACTGACCTCTTGTTTCACTTTGTTTAGGAATTATGCAAACATTGGAGCACCATGATTCAATAATCTTGGGATACCCTGGATTAGATTCAGTTACAACTAGTCCCCTTTGGAGGACTTCGCAGAGCCTTAACTGAGCTGTGATGATTTAAAGTGAGAAAATTATACCCACAGAACACGTGAAGCTTTAACAGAGCAGACTGGGAAATACTGGCTCAGAATGGCTGAGACTCAGCTAACTGGCCTATTGCAGCCACAGGTGGGCTCCTCTGCCCTGTTACAGGCTGAATTTTTTCACTCCCCTCCATTTCTATCCCCCCTCAGTGCTTCAGAATGTGACTGCAGCTGGGATATTCAAAGAGGTAATTGAGTTAAAATACGGCTGTTAGAGTGGGTCCCAACACATTCTGACTTCTGTCCTAAGAAGAAGAGGAAATACGGACATATGGAGAGATGCCAGTGGTGCACTCACAGATGAAAGACCATGTGATGGTGAAGTGAGAAGCCAAGGAGAAGGTCTCAGGAGAAACCAACCCAGCCCACACCTTGATCTTGGACTTCCAGCCTCCATGACAGTGAGAAAATAAGTTTCTGTTGTTTAAGCCACCTACTCTGTCCTATTTTGTTGTTACAGTCTGAGCTGACCTGACATATGGTCCATTTCATCCACATCTGCTCTACAGTGAACATGAGGCTCATCGTGGGGAGGGGGCTCAGAGGAAGGTGGTTAAAAGGTACAAACTTCCAGTTGGAAGATAAATAAGTCTTAGGCGTGTAAACACAACATGATGACTAAATACTTACAACTGCTGTGTGATGTGTAGGAAACATGCTGAGAAAGTAAAGCTGAAACTCCAGTACTTTGCCCACCTCATGCAAAGAGTTGACTCATTGGAAAAGACTCTGATGCTGGGAGGGATTGAGGGCAGGAGGAGAAAGGGACGACCGAGGATGAGATGGCTGGATGGCATCACTGACTTGATGGATGTGAGCCTGAGTGAACTCCGGGAGATGGTGATGGACAGGGAGGCCTGGACACAAAGAGTTGGACGCGACTGAACTGAACTGAACTGAATTGACGACTGCTCATCCCAAGGAGAACTTTTGGGAATCTTAGCACTGCAGCCTGGGAGACAGTATCTCAGTTGATCACAAGAGAGCTGACTCAAAGGAGGCAGGAGAACAGTCAGGCTATATCCTAGTTTGCAGGAGGGGGCAGGTAATCTGAATGTTAAAAGATTGCTATTTCTCTTACATCCTTTCCACCACCACCAGCTCCTGAGTGCTCACCTGGAAGGAAAGAGCTAATGGCTTCCAGACAGCTATCTTTGCTTTACCAGGGCTCAGAAACTTGCATTGGGGAAAAAAAAAAAAAAAAACTGTTTACTGGTAGAGCATAAAGCAGAAAACATTTCATTTCACAATTGTATCCATAGAAGAAGGTGGATGGCAAGAATACACAGAACTATACAAAAAAGATCTTAATGATCCCACACCCAAGGGCAAAGGAGAAGCTCCAGCAAGACAGAAGGAGGGGTGAATTCACATTTAGAATCAAACCCCATTCCCGCCAGAGACGCTCAGAGGGCTCAAACAAACCTTGTGTGCACCAGAACGCAGGGACCCCACAGAGACTGAGACAGAACTGTGTTTGAGCATCTCCTGTGGAGGTAGAGGTCAGCAGTGGACTGCCACAGGGACAGGGGCTCTGGGTGTGGCAGACTGGGGTATGGCACAATTCCTCTTGGAGGAGGTCACCATTATCCCCGCCATAGAGCTGCCAGAACGTCCACAGGACTGCGAAATAGACTCTTGGAGGGCACAACAAAACCGTGTGTGCACCAGGACCCAGGAGAAAGGAGCAGAGACCCAACAAGAGACTGACGCAGACTTCCCTGGGAGTGTCCAGAAGTTTCCAGCAGAAGCGTGGGTCAGTGGCGGCCTGCTGCAGGGTTGGGGGCACTGAGTGTAGCAGGACCTGCATGGGACCTTTTGAAAGAAGTCACCATTATCTTCATTGCCTCCACCATAGTTTGGTCCCAGGTAAACAGAGAGGGAACACAGCTCTACCCATCAATAGAAAATCGGATTAAAGATTTACTGAGAATGGCCCTGCCCATTAGAACAAGACCCAGTATCCCTGTTGGTCAGTCTATCCCACCAGGAAGCTTTCATTAGCATCTTATCCTTCTCTATCAGAGGGCAGACATACTGAAAACCACAATCACAGAAAACTAACCAATCTGATTACAGATTGATGAATCACAGCCTTGTCTAAATCAATAAAACTATGAGCCATGCCATGTAGGGCCACACAAGATGGACAGGTCATGGTTGAAAGTTCTGACAAAATGTGGTCCACTGGAGAAGGGAATAGCAAACCACTTCAGTATTCTTGCCTTCAGAACCCCGTGAACAGTATGAAAAGGCAAAAAAATTACAACAGTGAAAATAAACTCTCCAGGTGGGTAGGTGCCCAATATGCTCCTGGGGATCAGCGAAGAAAGAACTCCAGAAAGAATGAAAAGATGGAGCCAAAGCAAAAACAATACCCAGTTGTGGATGAGACTTGTGATAGAAGAAAAAGGCCAATGCTGCAAAGAGCAATATTGCATAGGAACCTGGAATGAATCAAGGCAAACTGGAAGTGGTCAAACAGGAGATGGCAAGAGTGAATGTCAACATTTTAGGAATCCGTGAACTAAAATGGACTGGAATGGGTGAATTTAACTCAGATGACCATTACATATACCACTGTGGGCAAGAATCCCTCAGAAGAAATGGAGTAGCCATCATAGTCGACAAAAGAGTCTGAAATGCAGAACTTAGGTGCAACCTCAAAAACGACAGAATGATCTCTGTTCGTTTCCAAGGCAAATCATTCAATATCACATTAATCCAAGTCTATGCCCCAACTAGTAATGCTGAAGAAGCTGAAGTTGAATGGTTCTATGAAGATCTACAAGACCTTCTAAAACTAACACCCAAAAAAGATGTCATTTTCGTTAGAGGGGACTGGAATGCAAAAGTAGGAAGTCAAGAGATACCTGGAGTAAAAGGCAAATTTGGCTTTGGAATATGGAATGAAGCAGGGCAAAGGCAACAGAGTTTTGCCAAGAGAACGCACTGGTCATAGCAAATGCCCTCTTGCAACAACACAAGAGAAGGCTCTACACATGGACATCACCAGATGGTCAACACCGAAATCAGATTGATTATATTCTTTGCAGACAAAGATGGAGAAGTTCTATACAGTCAGCAAAAACAAGACTAGGAGCTGACTGTGGCTCAGATCATGAACTCCTTATTAAGCAGTTCAGACTTAAATTGAAGAAAGTAGGGAAAACTACTAGACCATTGGGTTTGACCTAAATCAAATCCCTTATGATTTTACAGTGGAAGTAACAAACAGATTCAAAGGATTAGATCTGATAGACAGAGTGCCTGATGAACTGTGGACAGAGGTTAATGGCATTGTACAAGAGGAAGAGATCAAGACCATCCCCAAGAAAAAGAAATGCAAAAAACCAAAATAGCTGTCTGGGGAGGCCTTACAAATAGCTGTGAAAAGAAGAGAAGCAAAGAGCAAAGGAGAAAAGGAAAAATATACACATTTGAATGCAGAGTTCCAAAGAATAGCAAGGAGAGATAAGAAAGCCCTCCTCAGAGATCAGTGCAAAGAAATAGAGGAAA
>SJYV01045352.1:250341-265565 GCA_006410875.1 Neotragus pygmaeus
ACGTGAGTCTGAATGAACTCCGGGAGATGGTGATGAACAGGGAGGCCTGGCGTGCTGCGATTCATGGGTCACAAAGAGTCGGATACGACTGAGCAACTGAACTGAACTGAACTGAACTGAACGGAACAGGTTAGGAATTGACAGGAGAAACTTGAATCTCTCCAAAGATTCTCCTTTGGAGCGATAAGAGGTGGGAATGAAGCCCACATCTCTCCACATCTTGTCCAGCTCTTCTGAAAGGGTGCTCACATCCCTCTTTTCTTGCTGTGAAAGTCTGTTCGTCCTCCCCACACCCAGAGCAGCAGTTTCTGTCTGCCAAAGCTGTGGTCACTTAGCTTCATACTGTCTTTGGCCACGACTCAGGTTGGAATGTTGGTGTTAGTGAAAGAACAGCAGCGTCCTTTCTCCACACCCCCTGCCACACTGTGAGCAGTGAGCCTTCTGCGCAACTCCTTTCTTAGAGCTCTTTTCTCTCTGCAGTCACCTGGGGCAGGAGCCCCTGTGGGCTGTACTTCTGTCTTTTTCTTTGCTGGAAGGTAGGGACATCGAAAGCCTTTTTGGCCTGTGATGGGTTCACCCTCCCCTGTGGCTTGTCTCTGGGAGTCATTCTTCGTGGCTCACTCTCATCCTTTGACACTGGTTTCCCCAGTGTGGTGTGTGCACCATTGTTGTTTGAGGGGCATGTGGACGCATTTTTTTAAATGTTCTTTTAGAATTTGCTTTTTTAAAAAAATTTGCATTTGGAAACATGAAAGACCTTGAATAGCCATAGCAATCTTGAGAAGGAAGAATGGAGCTGGAGGAATCAACCTTCCTCACTTCAGACTATACTACAAAGCTACAGTCATCAATATAGTATAGTACTGGCACGAAAGCAGAAATATAGACCAATGGAACAAGATAGAAGGCCCAGAGATAAGCCCACATATCTACTAGCACCTTATCTTCAACAAAGGAGGCAAGAATATACAATGGGGCAACCACAGTCTCTTCAGTAAGTGGTGCTGGGGAAACTGGACAACTATGTATTAAAGGATGAAATTAGAACACTTCCCAATGCCACACACACAAACATTTTGTATTGGAGTAGAGTTGATTTGCAGTGTTGTGATAGTTTCAGGTGTACATCAAAGCGAACCACCTATACATATACATATATCCAATCTTTTCTGTATTGTTTTCCCATATAGGCCATTACAGGGTATTGAGTAGAGTTCCCTGTGCTATACGTAGGTCCTTATTATTAATAGTTATCTATTTTACATACAGTAGTATGTCTTTGTCAATTCCACTTTCCTAACTTATCTCTCCCTCCTCACCCTGCGGTGGTAGCCGTAAGTTTGTTTTCTATATCTGTAACTCAATTTCTGCTTTGTAGATAAGTTAGTTTGTACCCTTTTTTGAGATTCCACATGTAAGTGATAAGTAAGTAAGTAAGTGAAGTTGCTCAGTTGTGTCCGACTCTTTGCGACCCCATGGACTGTAGCCTACCAGGCTCCTCCCTCCATGGGATTCTCCAGGCAAGAGTACTGGAGTGGGTTGCCATTTCCTTCTCCAGAGCATGTAAGCGATATCATGAGCTATTTATCTCTCTCTGACTTACATCACTCAGTATGACAATCTCTAGGTCCTTCCAAATGGCATTATTTCATTCTACTTTATGGCCAAGTAATATTCCATTTTGCATGTGTGTGCATGTGCGTGTGTGTATATCACATCTTTATCCATTCCGCCATTGATGGACATTTATAATAGTTCATTTGGTAGAAGACATTTACTGAGCAACTCCCCCAAGCTTGCCAGGGTTGCATGTCCACATGCAATGATGTTCTAGGTATATCTTTTATAACAGTTCTGGTTTGAAAAATTACAACCTACAGAAGAATAAGATTACAGTAAATTCCCATATAACTTTCATGCACATTCATCCATTACTGACATTCTGCCTCATTTGCTTTATGTCTCTCTCACTGTGTATAATTAACATATACATCTGGATATGTCTGAATTCATTTGTTTAAAAAAATCTAGGCATTTGAGAGTAAGCTGCAGTGAGTGACCTTCACACCCAGATATCCAGTACTCACCACCCGAGGATGAGGATTTTAGAGCTTCCCTGGTGTCTCGGCGGCAAAGAATCCACCTGCCAGTGCAGGAGCACGGGTTTGACCCCTGGTCCAGGAAGATCCCACATGCTGTGGAGCAGCTAAGCCCACGCATGCGACTACTGAGCCTGTGCTCTAGAGCCCAGGAACCGCAGCTATTGAGCCCACGTGCTGCAACTACTGAAGCCCGTGCTCTGTAGCAAGAGAAGCTACCGCAATGAGGAGCCCGCTCACTGCACGGATGAGTAGCCCTCGCTCTCCACAACCAGAGAAAAAGCCTGCACAGCAAAGACACAGTGTAACCAAAAACTGAGTTATTTTTTTTAAAAAGGAGTAAGGATTTTATTCTCTTAACCAGAGTGAAATTGTCAAAATTAGGAAATTTGATATGGATACCATGCTATTACCCATGTATAAATACGTACAGTTGTCCCGGTATCATCCTTGGACAGCTTTCCCCCACTCTGACCCAGGGTCACACAATGCACTCGCCTGTCATGTCTCGTTGGTTTCCCTTCCTTTTAAAGAGTATAGGTCTCTTGTTTTGTAGAAAATCCTTCCGTCTATACTTAGTTTTCCAGTTACTTTCCTTTTCTAGTGAGTGACACTGGTTTTCCACTGTGGTCATGTAAAGTTTCCCTGTAAAATAAATTTATTTAAAATTAACAAGGGAGTCAATTTAAAGAAAAATAGGAAGTAAATAACAGTACAAGAGATACAAGGAACTGACAAAAATGGTGACAGTCGTATATCAGTGACTGAGATTTGGAAAATTTGTACAGGGTCCACGATGTTGCTATCTCTTGGACGCTGGTGGCGGAAAAGAGCAGGGAAGCCTGTAGCCCTGCTCAGGCCCTGGGTTAGTGAGCTGGCAGTGGTCGTGCCAGCCCCAGGGGGGGCTCTGTTCCCACCACCGGCAGCCCTTTGCCTCGCCAGGCAGGACCCATCCCTTTGATTTCCACCACATCCCATGAACGATATGCTCCTGTTTGCTCCTCTTGCTTTAAAGTCTTAAGTTCCATCTTAAGCCTTGAAGTCTTTCCTGTGGGGGTTAGTCACCTGGACTACATCTGCCCTTAATAGAATCCTATTTTTTCTGATGGACTTTTAAGTTTTGTTCTTATTTGTTTATTTATTTGGCCACAGCATGTGGGGTCTTTTTTCCCTGACCAGGGATTGAACCCGGGCCCCTTGCAGTAAAAGTGTGGTGTTTCAACCAATGAAATGCCAGGGAATTCCATATTTTTATTGATTTCTTCATTTGTGCATGTGTGTATTGAGGTATGATTGACTTACAGGAAAAAAAAAGCTGTTTTGTGTTAAGAAACCAAAGAGAAATAAAGAGTACTCCTAATATCTCCTTGGTCTTTCCTGATTTATTTTTTAAATTAGAGGTAAATAATATTTTTATTGTAATTCAGTGACAAAATATTGAACAAAGTGAAAATAAGAAAAATTCCAGCTGGATGGCAAAAGTAGCCTTTGGAGAGAGGTGTATATTTTATAATGGGTTTTGATGAAAAAATATGCAAAAGAAAAAAATAATGTATATGTTTTAATGAGTTTGAAGATAAGTATATACCCATGAAACCATCACCATACATAATACTCTGAACTTATTCATTAACTCTAGAAGTTTCCTCCTTCCCTCTTTTTCCCCTTTTGATATGAGCATGAAACATAAGATCTACTCTCTTAAACTTTTTAAAGTAGGCATACAATACAGTATTAGGTATAGGCACTATGCTGTGCAGGAGATCTTCAAGAATTCTTCACCCTGCATAAATCAAATGATGTACCTTTTGACCAACATCTATCTCCCTGATCCCCCACATCACATAGCTCCTGGTAACCACCATTCTGCTGTCTACTTCCACAAATATGACTGTTTTAGATTTCCCATATAAGTATATTCTTATGTATTTGACTTATTTTACTTAGCAAGTTCATGCATGTAGTAGCAAATGGCAAGATTTCCTGCTTTTCAAAGGGAAAGAAATGTGTGTGTATATATATGTGTGTGTGCATGTGTGTGTGTATATATATAAATTATATATATATATATTATACACACATATTATACACACGTTTTCTTTGTGTATGTGTGGACTGTAGCTCACCAGGCTCCTATGTCCATGGAATTCTCCAGGCAGGAATACTGAAGTGGGAAGCCATTCCCTTCTCCAGGGGATCTTCCCAACCCAGGGACTGAACCTGGGTCTCCCACATTGCAGGCAGATTCTTTACCATCTGGGCCACCAGGGAAGTCCTGTGTCTGTGTCTACTACACTTTCTTTATCCGTTTGCCCACTGATGACCATTTAGGTTGTTTTTTGAATGACTTATTAATATTAAATCTGTTCTTTGGTAAGACTCATCTCTTGAGTCTCCAACTAGGCTCCAAGTTCTAGAAGGGTAGGGACCCACTCTCCTTAGGGTCTCTAAAGCGTGGAGCTCCTGACCTTGCGCGTAGAGGATGTCCAGGAAGGGCGTCTTCTCTTTCTCATCCTTACTGCCTCTCAGGCCTGCATCCCTGTGGGCCTGACCCCAGCAGCTATCCCTTCACTGGCACCCTCAGGCCAGACCCTCCTGACTTGTGTCAGCATCATTTTCTAGAACGCTTAACATCTTATATAACACTTAGCAGCATTTTCTGTAACACTGAGACCATGGAGACTGTGTAAATCTAATTCAGTCACCCTTGTGCTCTCCCGCACCCCAAATACATACTTAAAACCTTTCTTTGCCTACCGGAGTGTTTTCAGATTAGGGACACAGACCCCTGGGAGTCTTCAAAACTGTTATCAAGGTGATGGTGAATTCTACGAGGATATTTCTATCTTGTGTTTCAGTTTTAGTGATAACCTTCAAGATATTTAAAATGTAAGCTTACACTGGATTATCGAATCACTGCTTTTCACTGATCCTGTTGGATGATTCCAGGGCTTGTATTTCTGGTTAGTCCCCTTTGGTGACAGACCACCCACAGTGATAGGGTGTTAACTGTGCTTGCAGTGTGTCTCATACCCTGTGTGTGATAGAGAGACTTTGCCACTTTGAGCAGCACTGGGCCACGGACCGGGCACGTCCTCCTACATCCAGCTTCCGGGGGCCCCAGTATCAGGCTCATGCCCATCTCTCGAGCCTCAGGCCTTACCTCTGCCCGTGTGAGGCCTGTGCTATGTCTTCCTCCCTGGTCCCCGTCCTTAGGGTAGCCACTCAGACTCCGGTCGATTTCCTATCCTCCTGGAAGCCTTCTCAGACTTTGCCTGAGGTGACCTTTCCTCTCTAGGTTCTGTCCCTAAATGACGACATCGATGCTGCCCAGGGTCTACCTGTCAGCCTCCCCGGCACACTGACTATGAGCCCCCAGCTGACAGGACTGTGCCCTCTGCCTTTTTGTGCCTGGAACTCAACAGGTGCCTAATACACACTTGTCACAGGATTTTACTTAAGCCCAAGAGCCTTTGAGCTCTCTTTTTGCAATATCTTTCATCATGCGTCCTAAGGAGCTGGGAGACTTGCTGCTCTGAGTGATCGTCTGGCGTCCTGTCACATGTATACTGGATGCTCAACTAACATTTCCTTATTTCTCTGCTCAAGACTGAGATTGAGGGTAGTTTTCTTCTCTTCTGGGTAAATGTTTTATGGGAAAAAAAAAAACCAAAAACTGTCCATTAAGATTCCCAAGAAGCATTGCAGGCATGCTATTTTGCCATTTTCCTTAAAATCTGCCTCTCTTGGCTATAGCATCAGGGTGTTTGTTGACGTGCACTGAATAAGTTGCTTACAGACTGTTCTGAAATTTTTCTTGAATTATTTTCTCAGTGTAGGCTACTCTTGTGCTCACTTGGCATCGTAACCTTTCCTGTGTTGTCTCTTGTTACTCTGATTCACAGTACTTTTTTGTTTTTTCCCCCCCCCCCCCCAGTTTTTGGCCCTACTGGGCCTTCTTTGCTTTTGTGAGGACGTTCTGTAGTTGCAGGGAGTGGGGCGCAGGCGTCTCATTGTGGTAGCTTCTCTTGTTGCAGAACACAGGCGCTAGGCGGACAGGAGTCTAATTGCTCCCCAACATCCAGGATGTTCCCTGAGCGGGGATCAAACCCGTGTCTCCTGCATTGGCAGGCAGATTCTTATCCGCCGCGCCACTGGGGACGTCCTTCCACAGTACTTTTCACAGCCAAGCCCCCACAGCCTCCGAGTCTGTCCATGCTATTTGACTGCCAAAGGGAACCACCCCAGCCGCCTCTGAGGCCCATTCACTCTATGATGCTCATGATCCCCGGGGCCGCTGGGCAAATGAATTGTCTTGAACTTCAACCCTCTTCTCTCTCCTGTGCTTGTTTGTGTATGATAAACTTTCTGAAGATGTTTGAAAAGTAAATGTTTGAATTGCACATTCTTATTTGATTGACCTTTTACACTCCCCACACTGTCTGTCCGACTAACAGGGGGCTGCCTGGCTGGTGTGCCGGCAGCAGGGAGATGAGGAGCTGCTCCCTTAAGAAGGCATCTTAGCGACTCTCTGGATCTTGACTGTTCCCTAATACTCCTCTGGCAGAGGCTGGCTGTTAGGTAGAGATTCATTTCATGGGAGTTTTTGCTCGTGGAACCCTGCACCATCTCTCCTGGGGATTACAATGCTGGGTACTGTAACCCCTGGGGGATTCTGTTGTCTCAGATCTGATTTTTGAGCAGGGTAAGAGTGACAACCATTTTATAAAAATAACATTTCTTACTAGTATAGGAGTGCAACACACTCAAGGCAGGGAAGCTGGAAGATTCAGAAAGATCACAAATAAAAAAGGCATGATTTCAAGCCCCGAGGTGGTTGCCGGCGCCTCTTTCTTATGTTCCCTTCCACACTTTCCTTCCGCACATTTATGACTTTATTTTACAAATGTGGCTTACTGATTCTTTCATTTCTCAGTAGAGCAGAAACATCTCACCAGGTCAGTATTTATTGCTTTACCATATGTAGGTAGAGCATTTTATTTAACCAATCCCTTATTGGACATTTACTTTGGTTTTAATTTTCTGTTGTTATAATTATCTTGTGATAAACATCTTTATTGATGCATCTTTTTTATAATTTCCTGAGGATACATTCTGAGAAATAGAATTCTTGAGCCAACCAAAGAGAGTAGATGTTTTGTAAACACCAAAAGAAGAATAGATAGATTTAGTGTCATTCATGTAGAAAATTAGCACTTAATCCCATAATCAGTGTGAACAGCTAAGTATCCTTTACAGTTCCTTTCTGCTTTGCTGTGGATGGCATCATGTCACTCACACTGGGAAGCAAGTGAAAAAATGGGACTCTGGAGCCACACTACCTGGGATTTGAGTCCAGTTCCACCACTTATCAGTGGTGTGACCTTGCTGGGTCACTTTAGCTCTCCTCACCTCAGGTTCCTCATGTACAAGATGGGAACAGTAAAAGTGCCCACCGCATAAAGTTGTAATAAAAAAATGAAATGAATAGCTCTGGGTCAAGAGCTTAGAATAGCCCCTGGCACAGAACAAATGCTTGCTATTCTTTCATCATCTAGTTGTTCACTTGACGAGTTTCTCTGCATGCTAATTATTGTGGATCCAGTCACCTTGTTGGTGGTTGTGAGTATTTCACTATAAGAATGTGCATTTGTGTGTCTGTGTGGTTTCTCCAGTCTTGCACTCTTGCTGGTCTTCTGGATTGGTGGAGTCGACAGGGGTGCCAACTTTTAAATATATACATGTCTATGTAGTACCTTCAAAGAGGAGCTAGCATGCATACGTGAAGTCCCTCAGTGAGGGCACTAAGGCTCTGCCCGAGCAGTGCTCCCGGCCTCGTAGAGTTCATAGTCATGGAGAGATCTGGAAGAGAAGAGGGGAGGAAGGCCTTCTCAGAGCCTGTGCTGTTTTCCCACAGCAGCAAGCTGCCTGGTTTATGCGTCTCCATTGTTCTGCTTGTCTATTTGGTTTTTTAAGTCATCTGTTGTATCGCCAACAGAGGTAGCCCATGCTGGGTCACTCTCACCCTGCCACCGACAGACCTCAATACCAAACTCGTGAGTCGGTGACGGCTCCTAGGCATGTGTGTAAACTTCGTTAAGTGCTCATGCATGTCAGTTCATTTCGTCATCCCAGTTGCCTTCTGAAGTGGGAACATGTTGTCTCTTCAGAGAGGTTAGGTCATTTGGGCAAGATCACACAGTTCATAAGTAACCAAACTGCAAACCCTGCTGTGTGACTTCCGTGCAGTGAGTGGGGGACCCTGGCCAGGGGGCCCAGGCTCACGTCTCACTTTGGCTTTGCCTGTAAGCTCTCCTGTGTGTCTGAGGGCCAGTCCCTTTCCTTCTGGTTTTCGATTTTCCCATTTGAGCCATGAGAAAGGTTCACATCATCTCTAAGACTCTGACTTGTTTTTGACTGTGCTGGGTCTTCACTGCTGTGTGCCGGCTTTCTCTGCGGCGGTGAGTGGGGGCTACTGTTCGCTGTGGTGCATGAGCTTCTCATCGGGGTGGCCTCTCTTGCTGTGGAGCACAGGCTCCAGGCACACGGGCTGCAGGAGTTGCAGCATGCAGGCTCAGTGGTTGCAGCGCATGGGCTTAGTTGCTCCGAGGCATGTGGAATCTTCCCGGACCAGGAATCGAACCAGTGTCCCCTGTTTTGGCAGGCTGATTAAGACTATGACTTCTGCTTGTGAGAATCCTGGCACATTTGATGTCGGGACACACATGGCATGTTCAGAGGGCTTTAACTGAAGAGAGACGAATGAGGGGACAGTTCCAGAGGTGTGAGAATCCAGCAAAGGATGGTGAGGTGCACGGGTATCATGAACAATGCCAAGATGTTGCCACCACTGGGCCGGGAGGGACCTGGGGAGGCAGAGGAGTTATGGAGCTCAGGAAAAGCAGGAGCCAGGGAAAGGGGTGGCTGGGAGCTGTGGCCTTGGACAGAGGGAGGCAGCCCCTGCCAGAGCTGGAAGTGGCCCAGGCCCCCTGACCCAGCCCCCACGTGTGTGCCCACACTACACCACCCAGGAATGTTGGTTGGGCAGTTGGAAATCCAGAGAGTGCAGTGTGTCCACTGCTGGCACAGAGCAGGCCGTATGCAGGGGGCAAACGGTAACCAGCAAAGGGATTTTTGCGGGGCTCATGGCCCATCTTTTGAGGGAAGAGTGCAGTTATAAAACCGACAGGCACCTGCTGAATGGTTGACACAGTGGAAGAAACCCCCTGCCGCTGGCCACAGGCCTGGGGAAGCAGCGGGCATCCCACGTCTCAGACTTTTCTTTTCAAAATGGGCACAGAAGCGGGCAGGCTTGGCCTTCCCCTGATTCTTGCGAGTAGTTCTGATGGTCCTGAATCACGTTTCAAACTTTCCTGGTATCCTTTCCTTCCAGATGAATGTGGCTGAATGACTACTGCATCTAGAATTTCGCTAGAAATAAATGCCCTTGCTCATTGAGAATCCATCTGAGGCTTTTGATTCTAGGGAGAAAGGAGTCTGGACCACTCTGAAAACTCAAGCAGGAGGGGTTAGCAGAGGAGAAATAACCACGTTGCAAGGCTACGAGTTGTGGCTGCAGCACAGAGTGACTTGGTGAGTAGTTTGGGGGACCGTCACTTCCTGGTGTTTACCCTGCCTGCCTTTCAAGACTCTCTTACCCCACCCATGATACAGGCATTGCTTCAGCATCCACCTGGAAGCAGCGCCCAGGACTGCCTGCTCCCTCCTCTCCCAGCCCCACGTGTCTGTCTACACTGCATCATCACCTGCATACTGGGCAGCTGGACATCAAGGTTTTGGGGGTTTTTTTTGGCCAGAGCCTCTTTCAGCAGCAGTGTTCAGCCTGGTTTTGTTTCCAAACACACAGGGGGCATGCTGGGAGACCAGTGTGGCATCTCTCCCTACCTGGTAAGGGAGGATCGATAGTCATAGACTTCCTATTAGGACATATTAGCAGCTTTAAAAACATTCTACTTTGATCCACAATTTCTACTTTGGGGTCTGTCTTTTAAGGAAAAGAAGAATTTGCACTGTCGATGAAAATGTGTCTGATAAACTGGTAATAGGACTTAAGGTCGGAAACTTGACCCAAACTGAATGGAGCAAACACGGGAGTGTATTAGCTCGTGTCCTATAAAAAGTCAAGGAAGTCATTACTTACGAAACAGAAACAGACTCACAGGCTTCAGGAATGGGAAGGGATCCTTAGAGAATTTAGGATGGACATGTACACACATTTTGTTTAAAATGGATAACCAACAAAGTCCTACGGTATAGCACGTGCAACTCTGCTCAATGTTATGTGGTGGCCTGGATGGGAGGGGAGTTTGGGGGAGAATGGACACATGTATAGGTATGGCTGAGTCTCTTCGCTGTTCACCTGAAATGATCACAATATTGTGTGTTAAGCGGCTCTACCCCCAATACAAAATAGAAAGTTAAAAAAGTCAAGGAGTTCAGCATTAGGCGTAGCTGGATCTATGGGATGACTTGCTGCTCTTCGCTATTTCCTTGGTGGCAAGATACATACCAGCAGCCCCAGGCTTTCATCTTAACCTACCAGGACACCAGAGGACAAGACCAGAAGGCCTGTCTCTTCACAGAGGTCACATCTGTCCTAGAACTGAGTCTCTGATTCTGACTGAGCTACATGCTTCTCCTAGACCAGCCCTATCGCTAGAGGGATGGCAGAAGCTGATTGGTTGAGCCTTGGTCACATGCCCTCTCCCAGAACTGGGGAATAAGGCTATCTCCACTTGGACCACATTCTGAGGAAGGAGGGGCTTCCTGAGGAATACGTGGTGGTGCTCCTGCCAAAAGAAGGGTGAATGGTGGATGGGCAAAGACTGCTAAAGCCCATAACTTCCTCTCAGCACCATGTGAAAAAGTGAGAACCAACCAATGACCAGCTCTGGAAGGATAGCTTAAATTGTGGCTTTTTCATAAGATGGAATATTATGCAACCACTAAAACATAGGTTAAAATTGAATTTATTGAGAAAAACTTAACGATAAGATTTGAAAAGAAAGGTAGCAATGCACATAGGAAGTATGATTTCCACTGTGTAAAATAGGCATGCTTTGGAAAATGCTGAAAGAAAAATATAGAGAAATGTTCATAATAATTATCTCAGAGCGATATGGGTAAATTTCATCCTGTGATTTTTTTTCTTTTTTCTTTTTATATTTTAAAGTACTCATTCTATGCATGCCTGAGGAACAAATGCAAACTTTTAGAATCCGAGCTACAAGGTGACTTCCACTTGACAAGCGTGTGGCTGCACTGCGCCCAAGTGGGGAGGGCAATGGGGATGAGGAAGGGGGAACCAAGGAGGGGAGGGGAGGGAGGCAGCTCCACCAGGTCCAAAATTTTAAGCCTTGAAGGAGGCAGAGGCAGGTTTGGACCCAACTGGAAGGATCTGTTGGAGATGTGGCAGTAACTCTGAGCTCCCTTGGTAGGCAAACTGGCTTCACTTCTAAGATCTTGTCCATTCATTTGTCAGTTCATTAATTCAGTAGATGGGTGCCCCTGCGTGCCAGGGGATGCATAAGGAAACAAGACCTGTCCTTGTCCCCTGCAGTTAGTCCAGCATGAGGACATGGCGGCCTGCAGACGGCTACCGCAGGCTTACCATGTATCATGAGCCTGGCGACCTGTCATCATCGCAGAGGAGCCTTTGGGAGGACATAGCAGCTGGCTGTGAGGAGGTGGGAGGACCACAGGGCCTCCACACATGAACTGAGGCACAGGACAGGTGAACACATGGCATGAGAGGGAGACTATAAATTAACCTCAACGTGGCCTCCCCGGCTCTGAGCAAGGGGCTGAGGGTACCAGGCCCTGGATGCAGACCAAGCAAGGATACTGGAGAGCCCAGGGAAGACTGAAGGGGCCACACGGGCCAGGGGAAGTAGTGCTAGGGGATCAAGGGGTCGTGTGGGTGGCCAGCTTCTGCTCAGAGTAAATGAGACAAAGAACAGCCCAGCAGTCAGAGGAGCGCAGCCTCGGGCTCAGGCACCCTGCTTTCCTCTGTAGCACACAGCCCGAGCAGTGAGGCCTGGGGCACACTCTAGTTTTCACATCTGGAAAGGGCAATTCAACCTGCTGTCCTTGGGGTGTTCCTGGGGAGCAGGGCTAATGACCTGAAGCACCTGGGCCAGCGTCAGGAAGACAGGAGGTGCACAGCTCCCCGGAAGAGGACGGGAAACAAACCGAGGACCACGTCCCAGCTGGCAACTTGGCCTCGGCCACACCAGAAGGAGGTCAGTGGGACAGACTGTGTTTTCTAAAGAAAGCCATGACTGTCTCCCATCCTCTGTGCCCTCTTGTAACATGACCGGGACACTCTCCATGCCTTCTGGAGGTAGGTCGTGAAGCTTCCACCAGCTTCCATAACCATCCTTCTTCCCTCCTTGTCTGGGCCTATTTATACATGGCACCCAGCTGCCATGCTTCAAGAAAGCCCAGGACACGTGCAGAGGCCACATGGAGATGTGCGGGCTGACAGCTCCTGCTAAAGTCCCAGCGAACCTCAGGCATCAAACGTGAGTGAAGAAGCTGGGTGGTGACTCTGGCCCCAGTCCCTCTCTGACTGCCGCCGAGCAGGGGACTACACAGTAGCTCTCTGTAGGAGAACAGCCTAGTGGAGCCCAGTCAAATTCCAGAACCGGGATAGACACCACAAATGATGGTTGTTTTTGTTTAATAGACTGTATTTTTCAGAGCAGTTTTAGCTTCATAGCAAATTGAGCAGAAAGTACATTTCCCACATACCCCCTGCCCCCGCATAATACAGCCCATCCTCTATCAAAATCCTGAACCAGGGTGGTATATTTGTCAGTAATAGACCTACAAGGACACCCAAGTATCACCCAAAGTCCATAGTTTACATTACAGTTCACTCTTGGTGTTGTACATTATATGAGTTTGGACAAATGTATTATGACATGTATCCACCAATATAGTATTATCCACCAACATAGAATATTATTATTCTATAGGATATTAGAATGCATTACCACTGCCCTGAAAGCCACCTGTGCTGAGCCTGTTTATCCCTCCCTCCTGCTACCCCTTCATCCTTTCATTGTTTCCACAGTTACGCTTTTTCTACGATGTCATATCGTTGCAGTCATATAATGAGTATAGTCTTTTCAGATTGACCTCTTTCACCCAGTAAAATCCATTAAGTTTCCTTCATGTCTTTCCATGGTTTGATAGCTCATTTCTTATTATTGTGAAATAATATTCCATTGTCTGGATGTTGATTTGTTCATTTACCTGCTGAAGGACAATTTGGTTGCTTCAAGTTTTGGCAAATACAAATGGACGTATATCTGTGTGCTTTTTTATCCCACTTTACATTTCCACCAGCAATGAATGAGAGTTCCGGTTGTTCCACAGTGTTTTTTGGCCATTCTAACCAGTGTTCTGTGGTATCTCATTGGTTTATTTCTCATCATAGGATGACATATGATGTAGAGCATCTTTCTTTTTTCCCCAGATTGACTGAGATACAACTGATAGATAACATGTGTAAATTTAATATAAACTGTGATGATATCATACAGGTATATATTGTGAAATGATTACCACAATAAGGCTATTGTGTTGTGCTTAGTTGCTTAGTCGTGTCTGACTCTTTGTGACCCTTTGGACTGTAGCTTGCCAGGCTCCTTTGTCCATGGGATTTTTCAGTCAAGGATAAAGGAGTGGGTTGTCATTTCTTTCTACAGGGGATCTTCCCAATCAAGGGATCAAACCCACATCTCCTGTGTGTCCTGGGTTGCAGAAAGATTTTTTTACCCACTTACAAAGCATTTTTTTTCCTATGTTTCCTTCTAGGAATTTTAAGGTATCTTACATAGTCTACAAGTCTTTAATCCATTCGGAGTTAATTTTTTGTGAGGGATATAATACATGAGTCTGATTTCTTTCTTTTTGCATGTGACTGTCCAGTTTTCTAAACACCATTTATTGAAGAGACTATCCTTTTTCCATTGATTATTCTTGGTTCCTTTGTCAAATATTATTATGTGCACAGAATTATTTTGGGGTTCCAAAGGCTATTCCATTGGACTGGACATATAATGTCTATATGTCTAAATGTCTAAAATACATTTTATAGGCATATCATGTCTATATGTCTGCTTTTATGGAGGTACCATACTGTTTTGATTTCTATAGCTTTGTAATACAGTTTAAAACCAAGACATTTAATGGATATCTTTTCATATATTTATTTCCCATTTGTATATTTTTTTCAGTGAGGTGTCTGCTAAGTTCTTTGGCTGATTTTTAATTGAGTTTTTTACTTTTGAGTTTTAAGAGTTTTTTGCATATGCTAGATAACAGTCCTTTATTGGCCGTGTCATTTAGAAATATTTCTCCCACTCTGTGGCTTGTTTTCTTACTCACTTAACATTGTCTTTTTTAGAACGTAAGTTTTTAATGAATTCCGTTTATGAATTATTTCTTCCATGAATTGTACCTTTGGTGTTGTATCTAAAAAGCCATTGCCATACCCAAGGTCACTAAGATTTTCTCTTATGTTTTCCTCTGGAAGTTTTACGGTTTGCATTTTACATTTAAGTCTGTGTTCCATTTTGAGTTCATTTTTGTGAAGGGTATAAGGAAGATCTTGATCTGAGTACTGTATGTGTTTCAATCAACATTTGTTTTGCATGTGGATATCTGGTTGTTCCAGAACCACTTGTTGAAAGACTGTCTTCTCTTCACTGTATTGCTCCTTCATCAAAGTGCCATTGACTATATTTATGTGACTGTATTTCTGGGCTCTCTATCCTGTTCCATGGACCTATGTGTCTATTCTTTGCAGTTAACACTGTCTTGATTACTGTTGTCTTATAGTATATCTTCAAGCTGAGTAGTGTCAGTCCTCCAATTTTATTCTTCTTCCTTTGATACTGAGTTGGGTATTCTGGGACTTTTGCCTCTTTGTATAAACTTTAGGATCAGTTTGCTGATATCCTCATTTCTTGCTAGGATTCAGCTGAGATTGTATTGAACATGTAGACCAAGCTGGGAAGAACTGACATCTGAACAATACTATTCTTTCTGTCTATGAACATGGAATCATCTCCCCACTTACTTAGTTCTTTTTTG
>SJYV01045352.1:265761-280985 GCA_006410875.1 Neotragus pygmaeus
TCCAGAAAACCACTCCCCACCCTCTTTCCTGTGTGTGTTTGTGTGTGTGTACATACACGTGCACACGTGGCGCTAAGTCACTTCAGTCATGTCTGACTCTTTGAGACCCCATGGACGGTAACTCACCAGGCTCCTCTGTTCATGGGATTCTCCAGGCAAGAATACTGGAGGGGGTTGCCATGCCCTCCTGCACCACCCCTCTCTCTGAGTCCCCTAAATGGGAATGACTTCCCTCCCTACCCGCACCACCTCCCAACTCCTCTTATTAGAGTAACGCTGCTGCCCTCTCCTGGCCTATTTCGGCAAAGGCCCTGGGTAGCTCTGCAGTCCGTCCCCTTTGTCCTGCCTGCTTCTTTGAACTGAGAGGGCTGATGTCCCCACAGCTACTTCTCCCAGGAGTGAAGGACACATCCTTGCCTTCTTGGCATCAGGCTGGAAGGGCAAGGGAGAGACCCACGGGCCTACTCTAACCCACCCAGAGAGAAGCCTTATCCTTACCATTAGACCAGCGACTCGTGTTCAGGGGCTGTCTCCTGCTCAGAGCAGGACTTGGGTCTCCCCTCCTTAAATTAGGAGCTTCCTAGGGGTCATTCTATGATTGGGGGCTAGCCCCTACTTCTCCTGGCTTCCTCAGGCAGGTGAGAGCAAGCTCAAGGAACAGAGCAGCTGCAGGCCGGATCTCCAGCCGCAAACCAGGGTAAACACAGCAGCTGAGCTTCCAAATGGTGAGGACAGACCAGGGTCACCTTGCCCTGAACTTTGCTGAGATAAAGAGGATCAAGGTGTGTTGATTTTTTTTTCCCCCTCAGATATTAATCCCATTATTAAAGTGCTATTTTAACTTTTTAAAACCTAGGTGCTTGCATGAGCTGGATGAATATATTAAAAAGGAGGAAACACTAGAAAATCAACACACCCTGGGAGTGGATCATGACATAAGCTCCTCCCTGACCACTGCTGTGGTTCTCACACCCGTCTCCCATGAGGGCAAGCAATGAGCTCACCTCTCCCCAGGGCCCAGGGCCTTTATTACCCGNGAAGAAGCTGGGTGGTGACTCTGGCCCCAGTCCCTCTCTGACTGCCGCCGAGCAGGGGACTACACAGTAGCTCTCTGTAGGAGAACAGCCTAGTGGAGCCCAGTCAAATTCCAGAACCGGGATAGACACCACAAATGATGGTTGTTTTTGTTTAATAGACTGTATTTTTCAGAGCAGTTTTAGCTTCATAGCAAATTGAGCAGAAAGTACATTTCCCACATACCCCCTGCCCCCGCATAATACAGCCCATCCTCTATCAAAATCCTGAACCAGGGTGGTATATTTGTCAGTAATAGACCTACAAGGACACCCAAGTATCACCCAAAGTCCATAGTTTACATTACAGTTCACTCTTGGTGTTGTACATTATATGAGTTTGGACAAATGTATTATGACATGTATCCACCAATATAGTATTATCCACCAACATAGAATATTATTATTCTATAGGATATTAGAATGCATTACCACGGCCCTGAAAGCCACCTGTGCTGAGCCTGTTTATCCCTCCCTCCTGCTACCCCTTCATCCTTTCATTGTTTCCACAGTTACGCTTTTTCTACGATGTCATATCGTTGCAGTCATATAATGAGTATAGTCTTTTCAGATTGACCTCTTTCACCCAGTAAAATCCATTAAGTTTCCTTCATGTCTTTCCATGGTTTGATAGCTCATTTCTTATTATTGTGAAATAATATTCCATTGTCTGGATGTTGATTTGTTCATTTACCTGCTGAAGGACAATTTGGTTGCTTCAAGTTTTGGCAAATACATATGGACGTATTTCTGTGTGCTTTTTTATCCCACTTTACATTTCCACCAGCAATGAATGAGAGTTCCGGTTGTTCCACAGTGTTTTTTGGCCATTCTAACCAGTGTTCTGTGGTATCTCATTGGTTTATTTCTCATCATAGGATGACATATGATGTAGAGCATCTTTCTTTTTTCCCCAGATTGACTGAGATACAACTGATAGATAACATGTGTAAATTTAATATAAACTGTGATGATATCATACAGGTATATATTGTGAAATGATTACCACAATAAGGCTATTGTGTTGTGCTTAGTTGCTTAGTCGTGTCTGACTCTTTGTGACCCTTTGGACTGTAGCTTGCCAGGCTCCTTTGTCCATGGGATTTTTCAGTCAAGGATAAAGGAGTGGGTTGTCATTTCTTTCTACAGGGGATCTTCCCAATCAAGGGATCAAACCCACATCTCCTGTGTGTCCTGGGTTGCAGAAAGATTTTTTTACCCACTTACAAAGCATTTTTTTTCCTATGTTTCCTTCTAGGAATTTTAAGGTATCTTACATAGTCTACAAGTCTTTAATCCATTCGGAGTTAATTTTTTGTGAGGGATATAATACATGAGTCTGATTTCTTTCTTTTTGCATGTGACTGTCCAGTTTTCTAAACACCATTTATTGAAGAGACTATCCTTTTTCCATTGATTATTCTTGGTTCCTTTGTCAAATATTATTATGTGCACAGAATTATTTTGGGGTTCCAAAGGCTATTCCATTGGACTGGACATATAATGTCTATATGTCTAAATGTCTAAAATACATTTTATAGGCATATCATGTCTATATGTCTGCTTTTATGGAGGTACCATACTGTTTTGATTTCTATAGCTTTGTAATACAGTTTAAAACCAAGACATTTAATGGATATCTTTTCATATATTTATTTCCCATTTGTATATTTTTTTCAGTGAGGTGTCTGCTAAGTTCTTTGGCTGATTTTTAATTGAGTTTTTTACTTTCGAGTTTTAAGAGTTTTTTGCATATGCTAGATAACAGTCCTTTATTGGCCGTATCATTTAGAAATATTTCTCCCACTCTGTGGCTTGTTTTCTTACTCACTTAACATTGTCTTTTTTAGAACGTAAGTTTTTAATGAATTCCGTTTATGAATTATTTCTTCCATGAATTGTACCTTTGGTGTTGTATCTAAAAAGCCATTGCCATACCCAAGGTCACTAAGATTTTCTCTTATGTTTTCCTCTGGAAGTTTTATGGTTTGCATTTTACGTTTAAGTCTGTGTTCCATTTTGAGTTAATTTTTGTGAAGGGTATAAGGAAGATCTTGATCTGAGTATTGTATGTGTTTCAATCAACATTTGTTTTGCATGTGGATATCTGGTTGTTCCAGAACCACTTGTTGAAAGACTGTCTTCTCTTCACTGTATTGCTCCTTCATCAAAGTGCCATTGACTATATTTATGTGACTGTATTTCTGGGCTCTCTATCCTGTTCCATGGACCTATGTGTCTATTCTTTGCAGTTAACACTGTCTTGATTACTGTTGTCTTATAGTATATCTTCAAGCTGAGTAGTGTCAGTCCTCCAATTTTATTCTTCTTCCTTTGATACTGAGTTGGGTATTCTGGGACTTTTGCCTCTTTGTATAAACTTTAGGATCAGTTTGCTGATATCCTCATTTCTTGCTAGGATTCAGCTGAGATTGTATTGAACATGTAGACCAAGCTGGGAAGAACTGACATCTGAACAATACTATTCTTTCTGTCTATGAACATGGAATAATCTCCCCACTTACTTAGTTCTTTTTTGATTTCTTTCATCAGAATTTCCTAGATCTCCTCATATAGATCTTATACATGTTGTGTTAGATTCATATCAAAGTATTTCTTTTGGGGGGAATAGCTAATGTAAATGGTGTTATGGTTTTAATCTCAAATTCCACTTCTTCATTGACGCTCAGTTCAGTTCAGTTCAGTTGCTCAGTCGTGTCCGACTTTTTGTGACCTCATGAATCGGAGCAGCACGCCAGGCCTCCCTGTCCATCACCAACTCCCGGAGTTCACTCAGACTCACGTCCATCGAGTCAGTGATGCCATCCAGCCATCTCATCCTCGGTCGTCCCCTTCTCCTCCTGCCCCCAATCCCTCCCAGCATCAGAGTCTTTTCCAATGAGTCAACTCTTCGCATGAGGTGGCCAAAGTACTGGAGTTTCAGCTTTAGCATCATTCCTTCCAAAGAAATCCCAGGGCTGATCTCCTTCAGAATGGACTGGTTGGNGCTTCCTTATGTTAAAAAATTAGGAAGCATGGAAACACATTTCTACCATTGTTGTATACTTAATTTGAATAGGTTTAACAAACAAATGCTCTTAACACACACATAACAGTGAATTTAACTGTTCCAGGGTAATTAAGCATTTTCCTTTAAACTTTTGTATTTATAGGTCACTGAAGGCAGCGTGGCCTGGTAATGGTACACAAGTTTCAAAATAGAGAATGTCCTTCTCTCCATCCTGTTCCTGTGACCCTTGCATAATGGCGTTTGGAGGGAAGGTCAAAGGCATGCATTTGTGGCCCTTGTCATGGAAGGGAGGATGGGCCCCCCTCAGTCAGGGCTTGGGAGGGGTACCCAGGAGGCCATGCCAAGGTGGATTTAGGCTAACACCTTCACCCTCATCTTCTGTGTTAAGAATTCCTGCCAGTCGGTGGCTTCCTGAGAATTTCCAGCCACCAGAAGGGGGCAGACTGTGACTTCTGAAGCCGGGACACAATGGATCTGTGAGGAGGTAGGTGGGAGGGGTTGGAGGTGTCAGGCAGCCACCACTTCCAGACAAACTGGGTCCCCATAGACTGGGCCTGGCTCCCTGAAAACTTCAGGTGTGGTCTGGCTCCAAGGACCCCATCCTAGCTCTGACTTGCATCAGGTCACTGACCAGGGCAGCCAGACAGCCTGGTGGTTGGCAGTCTGGCTGGAAGCTGGGGCTGTGGGCTTGGCTGGCAGTGAAAACAGACACACCATCTTTACCTGATTGTATATTGGTGGCTGGAAGGGTTGGTGGAGATTTGGGGCGGGTTAAAGCAACCCTTGGGCTTCCCTGATGGTTCAGATGGTAAAGAGTCTGCCTGCAGTGCAGGAGACCTGGGCTCAATCCCCGGGTCAGGAAGATCCCCTGGAGAAGGGAACGGCTACCCACTCCAGTATTCTTGCCTGGAGAATTCCATGGACAGAGGTGCAACCCTTCAGGCCCCAGACACCTCCAGAGCCACCACGCTGTGCTGAGAGGAAGGTACAGAGGTAAACCTCTGAAAGGCCCCTGTGTACTGCGGCTCGAAGTGGGCAGTGCTGGGTGATGGGGGTGCCCCTCCTGCTCCCTGACCCCCGGCACACAGATCCGCAGCCACCACTATCGTGGAGGGCCTGGGGGATGTGTGAGGCTTTCCTCCTGGGCCTGACTGCAGTGATAGGTTCTCCTTGGGCCTGCAGCCAGCCTCCCAGACCTCAGTCCCCACCCCGATTGGGTCCTTGGTGGATTCCATGAGCCAGGCACCCCGCCCCCGCCCCCACCCCCAGCTCTCAGATGGCTCAAACAAAGAGAATTTTAAAGTGACACAGGCTGGACATGCAGTCTCGAGATGGTGTCTGCCAAGATTAAGGCGAGCTGCAGCGTGGGCCTTTGAAGGGCACTTGATCTCCTGGGGTGAAGATGGATTTTCACAATAGCATTAAGAAAAACCTCACCACCCAGACTCATCCTCTGTGACCTGCCCCGCGGTGTCACTGGAGCTGTAGGGGAGGGTCGGGCACCTGATATTCTCATACCCCCATGCACACGCCTCCCCAGGCGGTGGCCCGAACATCGGAATCTTGGACCTGTTTCTGCACCCGGTGTCCTGACCCTGTCCCATCCTCCCCTTGCAGCAGAATCGTCTTTTCCCAGCACAAGTCCCGCCAGGCTGATCTGCTGCTTGAAGCCTTTGCATGACCCCGGCTGCCTGAGGACACAGTCCAGGCGGCCGCCTGCCTCTGGGAAGCCCCGTTCATTTTTCCTGCCTCTGGTCACCTGCAGCTTCTAGTGCCTTGAACCCTAACCTTTGGACCATCATGCTTTGCTCTGCCTCTGCCTGGCCCCTCCTCTCCATCCTTCAAGTATCAGCTTCAGTATGTGTCTTCTGAGAGGCCTTCCCTGACCACTGGGCTCCTCAGTCCTGTTCCCTGAGCTCCATGCTGTCATAAATCTCATCAGTAGTTTGTGTCACGACTGGTCACGGGCTACCTTCCGAGTCCTGCAGCCTAGCTCAGTGCCAGACACATAGTAGGTGCTCCACAAACGCCTTTTCTGAAGAAGTGCAGGAGGAATGAGGGGCAGCTACGAACCCAGGGCATCTGCTCCCTCAAGCAGAGACTTGCTGAAGCTGGGGCTGGTCTCTAAAGCCAGAGGCACACAGACAGCCATCTGAACTGTACCCGAAGCCTCCTACCTGCCCGTGACTGGTTCCTTTCCCTCCCTGGAAGTGCACCTTCCTCGTTTAACACAGACCTGGGGCCTTCTGCAGGAACTGAGCCCACTTGGCTGCCTGCAAATTCCCAGGCCGGGAGCAGCTGCCCCCAAGAGTCCAGAGCCTGCCTGAGGAATAAGGCTCTGCTTCTCAGGCTCCGCCCACCCCACCCTCCTCAGCCTTCTGCCCCTGAGCCCACCTGCCTGCGAAGGCAGAGGCCCCAGCCCCACCATTCCCCTGAAGCCCCACCTCTAGCCTCTTCTCGGAAGCCCAGTGGCCAGATGGAAAGGTGTCCCTTTAAGATGCAGCCTGGGTCCCTCTGTGAGGCCTCTAGACTTGGCAAGTGGCATTTGGCCCATGACTCAGTCGCCATTCAGATGGTCCTTTGAACCACGCACAGTGCTCAGACTTGAGGGACACCAAGAGAAATAACCACAATCCGGCTTCCCAAACCCAAGTGTATCCCGGGAGTTCTCATCCTTTCTGCTCTGAAAAAAATTAATGTTAATGGTTCATGGGAAGGACTCTGAGCAACTCTAAGGCACCAAGAATGACATGTCACCAGCAGAAGTGGGGGAGCAGAGCCCCTAGCAGCCTACCTCTCTGCTGTCTGCTCAGGGGGTTCTTTGGTGGCAGGACAGACTCACCCCTGGACTGGGTGCCAGAGGTAACGGGCAGCAGTTGCAGGAATCAGGAACAAAGCAGTACCCCAACCAGCCCCCACCAGCCCCTCTGCGACCCTGGTGTATTAACGCTAAGTTGTTTCAGTCGTGTCCAACTCTTTGAGACCCCATGGGCTGTAGCCTGCCAGGCTCCTCTGTCCATGGGATTCTCCAGGGAGGAATATTGGAGTGGGTTGCCATACCCTTCTCTAGGGGATCTTCCTGACCCAGGGGTCAAACCTGCATCTCTTACTTCTCTTGCATTGCCAGGTGAGTTCTTTACCACTGGTATCACCTGGGAAGCCTGTGACCCTGGACAAACTGTTGGATCAATGTTGCAAGTCAAATGGCTGCTGGGGACAGGCAGCAGCATAAGTGAGTCCCTTGTGTGGACTAGGGAGAGCCCCACCTGAAGGATAGTTACTCCAGCCCACTGGTAACTGGCAGAAAAACAAGGTGCCAGTGTTTTCAGATCTGATGAGTATTTTCAAGAAAATTCTAAAAAATGACTTGTTTTAGAAGATTTCCCATTTAAAAAATTGGCTCAGTTAAAATAGCACATCATCAAGGCAACTGAAATATTTCTGTGGGTCCTATTGACAAGGCAGTATCGGAGCTAAGCCTTGGAGGGTTCTTACAGTAGAATTGCTATTTCTTGGCAGGGATGGCTGGGGAATCCACAACTCCTCCCAATGAATCAGCTCCACCCAGAGGCCACATGACCCCTGACCACTGCTGATGGAACCAGGTGGGCACTTGACACAGGACAGGCAGTCCTGGGCTGGTGATAATTTTTGCTGTGACTTGGGGCCAATATGGGCTTCCCAGGTGGCGCTAGCAGTAAAGAACCCGCCTGCCAATGCAGGAGACATCAGAGATGTGGGTTCCATCTCTGGGTTGGGAAGATCCCCTGGAGAAGGCAATAGCAACCCACTCCAGTATTCTTGCCTGGAGAACCCCATGGACAGAGGAGCCTGGCAGGCTATGGTCCCTAGGGTCGCGAAGAGTTGGACACAACTGAAGGGACTTAGCACGCATGTGTGCACACACACACACACACACACACACGGGGCCAATACATACAGCCTTGGGCCACCCCATCCACAGGCCTCATACTCCTGGTTCTCCCAAGTCCAGCCCTTTGTCCTTCAGCTCTGATGGTACCTCCTTGCTGAAGCTTCCTCTCATCACTGTTTAAAGGGCCCAACATCCCAGGGCAGATTTTTTTCTTCTTTTCCATTTTGTTCTCTGTTGCATCCACAGCACTCAGAGTGGGGCCTGACATATCACAGGCTCACTAAATAGCTGTTGAAGAAACTAGTAACAACTAGTTACTCCCTCCCTTGTCTCCCTTGTCGCTCCACGATGTCTTGCCTGTCACCCTGCTATCCCCCTCCCCCAACCACCACATGACTTGTCCCGGTTTCATTCTGGCAATCAAAAGAAGTATATTAAAACACATCCTCACCAACTGATATGCAAAGTAAAGGAGGGGACCCCGTGACAGTACCAAGTGTAGACCCCAGCTTATAGTAGCCTCTCAATCCATGCACTTGTTTGCTTTGGGGGCTTTGCGTTGCCTGTCTTGCATGAATATCTCAATGTGACTGTCCCACAGGCCTCTGTGAGCATCTAGGAAACCCTGGTTCTGCACTCTAACCAGATTTGGAGGTTTCCTGGAACCCCGCATCTGGGCCTGCTCACAGTGTCCACTTGTGTAGGATAAGTGCCACACCGGAGTCTATGGCTGATAAAGAGATCATCGAGCGGCCGGTTCATACTGTGTGTCATCCAAAGAGAAAATCAATTTTGAGCATCAGATAAAATACGACAGGCGTTTTAAGAATGTATTTTACAGGCAGTGCACTGTGCTAGGAACAGGGTTGGTGGACCGGTTGAGGCCTCGCCGCTGAGCCCTGTCAGTAGGATCTGACGTGGAGCCTCCTAGGAGCGCTGCTGTCTCCAGCTCAGCATCACGGCCCCAAATGCCCAGACCGGAGGGCGCCTGCAGGCCAGGCTGCTGGCAGCCGGGGAAGCCGGCCAGAAAGGGCCTCACTCATCCTTGAGGGAACTGCCACACTGCCTCTGGAATCTCTTCCGGATTGAAAGCAAGGAGGCTGGTGCTGAGTGCGTCAGGACCCATGGGCCAGTCACTCTGGCTCTCTGGGACTCAGCCTTCTTTCCTAAGTGGGGAATAACTGTACCTGCCCGCAGGGAGGGTTAAATGAGATTGGGGGAGGGGTAGTTAAAACACTTTGAAAGTGAATCGATCAACTTACGGAAAAACCTGAACGAACTTTTTGTTCAACCCAGTATTTTAAACACGGAGGAACTTCACATGATGAACATTTTCAAACACTGCAAAAGGCTCTAAGATACAGCGTACGTTTCCTTCCTGCCCTGGGCCCTCTACTTCTCCTTTCCTCTCCCCAGAGGCAGCCACTCAATGTCTTGAGTGTGTACGTCCAGAGAAGGGACACACCCGCATGGCACACTCTTCTGGGCTTGGCTTTGTTTCAGGTTAATTCTACATCTTGAAGCTTTTCAATGTCCACGTTCAGAAAGCGGCCTCCTCCTTTTCGGTGCATTCCCCTTAACGTGTGGGCTTTGCTTCCAGCCCACAAAACTATACCATGAGTTTCCTACCCCTCCGAGGTGCCAAAGCAGAGCCAGTGGGAGGAACAAAGTGGTGGACAAGGGGCAGGGGGATGTTAAGGAGGGGTAGAAAAGGTGCAATCTGGAGGGAAAAGGAAGGGCTTCCCAGGTAGCTCAGTGGTAAGGAATCTTCTTGCCAAGGAGATTCAGGAGACACAGTTCGATCCCTGGGTTGGGAAGATCCCCTGGAGGAGGAAATGGCAACCTGCTCCAGTAGCCTTGCCTGGAGAACCCCACCGACAGAGGAGCCTGGCAGGTAACAGTCCATGGGGTCGCAAAGAGTTGGCCACAACTGAGCCTCCAGGCTTGGGGGGAAAAGGAAAGGGCAAGTGGAGGGAAGAAAGGAAGGGGCAAGCTAGCGGAGGGGGAAGGAAGGGGCAAGGCGGATAGGAGAGGAAGAAGAAACGGAACGGGCTCTGCTCATATTGTCGAAGGCAGATCCTTGAGAGCTGGGAGGGGAGAGGAACCTTACGCTATAGTGTGAAGAATAATAATTACAGCAGCAGCCGGTACGATTTATTGAAAACAACCCACTTTGTGGATGCCTCTTGCTCTGTGAGCCAGTTTGCTATACCCTCAGACAACTGAGTGCCACAAACAGAGTCAGTCCGTCCGCATGGAGAGTGGAAAGCGTCAGGGAGACTCAGGTGTTATGTCCGGGACCTACACAGCAACCCTCTTAACCTGGAAAGTCTATGCTTTTGTCCCTGATTAAACCACAAGGAAGGGGAGATTAAGGCTCGAGGGAGACTAGGGCCTGTAACGATGGTTTCAACTTTGCTGACTATTCATGAATCTTCTTCCACTGCCCAAACCTTATTTTGGCACCTGTCTGTGACATGAGCTGAACCACATACAAAACAGTTTTACAGGCATCCAGCCATTAGCCTAGAGAACATCTATGAGGACTCTGCCAGACCCTGGGTGAAGAAACTTGTGGATTCCCAAGAGTCCACACTGAGGGGAGGGTGGGTCAGGGCTGCTGAACCCTACAGAGCCTGTCATGCCCTGAGATTCTCTCTCCTTTGGAAACTCCTGATGAGGGTGCCTGGTTCCTGAGTACTCCCACAGGGCCTCTGCCCCGCCACTTCCCCGTCTTCTGGAACAGGTACCTCCCTGCCAGCTGTGGCCCTGTCCCAGCCAGCCACGGCCAGCCTGTTTCTGGTGCCTCCCTGGGCCCTGCCTCTTCGACAGATGATTGACAGCGAGACAGAGCTCCTCAAAGTAGAACTGCCTTGCTAGAGGGAGCGTGGCCTTACCCCATGGTGCTGTGCAGCAAACTCAACCAGATGGTCGCCATTCAAGAGCCCTCACCATTAGGGGCTGGGAGAGAGCTGGACAGAGTCTATAATGGTTTACAGTCCCCATTAAGATCCAGTGGAGGCCACTTCCAGGGTATACGGCTAATATTTGATAGGCTCTCTGTACTGTTGCTGTTCTCCAGTTGTTAAGTTGTGTCTGACCCTTTGTGACCCCATGGACTGCAGCATGCCGGGCTCCTCTGTCCTTCACTGTCTCCTGAGTTTGCTCAAACGCATATCCATTGAGTCGTTGATGCCATCCAACCATCTCATCCTGTCTCCCCCTTCTCCTCCTGCCCTCAATCTTTCCCAGCATGAGAGTCTTCTCCAACGAGTTGACTCTCCACATCAGGTGGCCAAGGTATTGGAGCTTCAGCATCAGTCCTTCCAACGAATATTCAGAGTTGATTTTCTTTAGGATTGACTGGTTTGATCTCCTTGCTGTCTTAAGGGACTCTCAAGTGTCCTCTCCAGCACAGCACCACAATTCTTTTGGCTCTCAGTCTTCCTTATGGTCCAACGCTCACATCCATACATGGCTACTGGAAAAACCGTAGGTTTGACCAGGTGGACCTTTACCTTGGTAAAGTGACGTCTCTGCTTTTTAATAGGTGTGTCATAGCTTTCCTTCCAAGGAGCTAGCATCTTTTAATTTAGTGGCTGCCATCACCATCTGCAGTGATTTTGGAGCCCAAGAAAATAAAATCTGTCATTGTTTCCACATCTGTTTGCCATGAAGTGGTGGGACCAGATGCCGTGATCTTAGTTTTCTGAATGTTGACTTTTAAGCCAGCTTTTTCACTCTCGTCTTTCACTCTCATCCAAGAGGCTCTTTAGTTCCTCTTCACTTTCTGCCATTAGAGTGGTATCATCTGCATGTCTCAAGTTGTTGATATATCTCCTGGCCGTCTTGGTTCCAACTTGAGCTTCATCCAGCCTGGCATTTTGCATGATGTACTCTGCAAATGAATTAAATAAAAGAGAAAATATATAGCCTTGATGTACTCCTTTTCCAATTTTGAACCAGTCTGTTGTTCCATGTCAGGTTCTAACTGTTGCATCTTGACCAGCATACAGGTTTCCAGGAGGCAGGTAAGGTGATCTGTTATTCCCACCTCTTGAAGAATTTTCCACAATTTGTTGTGACCTACACAGTCAAAGGTTTTCACATAGTCAAGAAAGCAGAAGTAGATGTTTTTCTGGAATTATCATAGAAAAAACTATGACCCAACAAATGTTGGCAATATGATCTCTGGTTCCTCTGCCTTTTCTGAATCCAACTTGTACATCTGGAAGTTCTTGGTTCATGTACTGTTGAAGCCTAGCTTGAAGGATTTTGAGCATTACCTTGCTCACATGTGAAATGAGCACAATTGTACCATAGTTTGAACATTCTTTGGCATTGACTTTCTTCAGGATTGAAATGAAAACTGACCTTTTCAATTCTGTGGCCACTGCTGAGTTTTCCAAATTTGTTGACGTACTAAGTGACATACTCAATGCGCATACTGAGTGCATACTTTAACAGCATCATCTTTTAGGATTTGAAATAGCTTAGCTGCAATTCCATCACCTCCACTAGCTTTGTTTGTAGTGATGCTTCCTAAGGCTCACTTGACTTCAGATTTCAGGATGTCTGGCTCTAGGTGAGTAATCACACCATCATGGTTATCTGAGTCATTAAGACCTTTTTAATGTAGTTCTTCTGTGTCTTGGGTTTCCCTGGTGGCTCAGACAGTAAAGCGTCTGCCTGCAGTGTGGGAGACCCAGGTTCGATTCCTGGGTTGGGAAGATCCCCTGGAGAAGGAAATGGCAATCCACTCCACCACTTTTGCCTGGAAAATCCCATGGATGGAGGAGCCTGATAGGCTACAGTCCATGGGGTCGCAAAGAGTCAGACACGGCTNACAATATGATCAGCTAAAAAAATCAAGATTTGATAACTTTAAAGAGAAAAGGAAGAATGGATGATGGAGAAAGTAAAGGGTAGCTTCTGCCACAAGGAATTTGATCTACATCTTAGGTCAACACATTTATTGGGCAGCTAGAGTATGCCTGGCAAAGGGCTGAGCTGAACCATAAAAGAGATAAGACATGGTCCTATCCTTCAGGAACCAGCAGTCTAGAGTGGATGGTCTCACAGTTATGAATTGTTTTGGCAACAGGGTGCTAAAAAGAAAAAAAAATTCTTTTGTTGAATGGAGAATTCACATATGATCTGGAATTTTGGAGTCTCCTGAAGCATTTGACGCTCTGGCAACATCAGGCCTGATTTAGATCATTGTGGCAACAGCTGGTTAGAGAATCAACTGCCGTTTACAAAGAATCCTTCTCCTGTTTGTTGCAGTCCCTGAGATACCTGCATGGCCATAGCAGCATGTGAGTTAACCACCTCTGCTTAGGAAGACCCAGGTGGGTTGCTGGACAGATTTCAGAGGCCTCTGCAGGGACAGCAAGCGGACACCATGGAAATCACCCTGGTAGATGTAAACTTGGGCTTCCCAGGTGGGACTAGTGCTAAAGAACCCACCTGCCAGTGCAGGAGACCTAAGAGACACTGGTTTGATCCCTGGGTCCAGAGGATTTCCTAGAGGAGGGCAGGGCAACCCACTCAGTATTCTTGCCTGGAAAATCCCATGGACAAAGAAGCCTGGCAGGCTACAGTCCATGGGGTCGCAAAGAGTTGGACACGTCTGAAGGGACTTAGCAGATGTGAACTCACTTGAACTTGTGCCTCTCAGAGACAAAAATGGCTCTGAAATAAAAAGCCAAACCAAATCCACAGGCTTCCCAGAATTCCTGTGCTCTAAAGGAGAGACGGAAGATGTGGAAATATCCTTTTTCAACTTCTCCTTTGTCTGAGATGGCGTCTCCCTTTGCTTCTGGAAGCAAAGTGAGGGGTGAGGGAACTGACAGAGGCAGGCACGTCTCTCTCTCCCCAGCAGACGACCCCTGTGTCAGGCCGTAGGTGGCCCTACCTCTCCCAGGCAAGAGCAGCTGCGGGAAGCCCCTCCCAGTTCAGCCGGGACCCAGGCTCCCCCAGCGGCTCACCTCGGAGCGGAGGCCCCTCATTAGTGCTCAGAGCCGTCTTTGCAGGCTGCCCTCTGGAGCCGTTCTCCCGAGCCCCAGGCTGGGCCGAGATCTTGCTGGAACCACATTCCGTCTCGCTTCAGAGCGCCCGCCTGGCTGAGACGACCCCGGGGCGGTGCAAGCCGCCCGGAGTGCGGCGGCCCATTCTGGGTGGCCTCCCTTCTGCCCGACCCAAGGGCGTCTTGCAGCTATAAATTGAGTAAATTGAAAATGTTACTGAGGGTTGGAGATAAAAGAGAGAGCTGGGTGTCTCCATGAATAAAACATAGGAGGGAGGCCATTTCTTGGAAAAAATAGAGAGAATAAATTGTGGCGGATCAATTTTATCTAATTTCTTGGCCGAGCTTCTGACATGCAAATGAATGTGCTCATAATTTATGAGTGAGCTATGGAGAGTACCAGAGGGAAGGACCGCCTGGGTTCTGGTGGAGGAAGGAGGGGCTTGGCTAAGGATTTAGCAAAAAATCTATGAGGCTTTTTCTCCTGAAACCTGAAGATTCAGGAACCCTCCCAGGAACGTTCCCAGGGAAGGCAGAAGCTTGGCAGAGTCCATTCTGGATGCCCGGGACCATCTCTGGAGTCCGCTCTTCGGGGCTGTCAGTGGCTGTCCCGGGCGCACCAATGGCCAGCTGGCCTGCATGGCCACCACACACACCGTCTGGCTACCAGGCCTTTGCTCGGTGCTCAGCTGGTCTCCGTCTCCCAAGACCCCATCTCACCAACCTGTTCTCTGTCTTCACTCCTGGTTTCCAGCTTAAGTCTTCCCTGCTAGGCCCCAGGGAACCTTTCTACCCTTCTTTCTGTACTCTGGAATGGTGTGTCTGCCCTTCTTGCTTGGAGTGACCCACTGATCTGATCCTGTCTATAGATGTGTTCTCCTTGGCCTGAGCAATGACTAAAACATCTGAATGGGTTGCCAACATTGAGAAATTGGGAGATTTCTAGTATATTCAGGATGCCTGGCTTCTATTGGAAGATCAGAACATCTGGTTGCAATGGCCTTGTGCTGGCATCAGTAGGCTGCAATTAAGAAGCAGCCGCTGGGCCTCCAAGACAGAGGTGGACGCCCTAATTTGCTGCAGACCCTACTGCTCCCTTTTGCCTCTCTGGCCCGAAGCCAGTGTCAGTGGCCATTTATTAATGGGCCCACACTATCATTTTATTAAGGATGGAATTAATGGAAGAATGGAGTTAATGGGAAAGTGAAATATCTCTTC
>SJYV01045352.1:282661-323401 GCA_006410875.1 Neotragus pygmaeus
GACAGCAAGCGGACACCATGGAAATCACCCTGGTAGATGTAAACTTGGGCTTCCCAGGTGGGACTAGTGCTAAAGAACCCACCTGCCAGTGCAGGAGACCTAAGAGACACTGGTTTGATCCCTGGGTCCAGAGGATTTCCTAGAGGAGGGCAGGGCAACCCACTCAGTATTCTTGCCTGGAAAATCCCATGGACAAAGAAGCCTGGCAGGCTACAGTCCATGGGGTCGCAAAGAGTTGGACACGTCTGAAGGGACTTAGCAGATGTGAACTCACTTGAACTTGTGCCTCTCAGAGACAAAAATGGCTCTGAAATAAAAAGCCAAACCAAATCCACAGGCTTCCCAGAATTCCTGTGCTCTAAAGGAGAGACGGAAGATGTGGAAATATCCTTTTTCAACTTCTCCTTTGTCTGAGATGGCGTCTCCCTTTGCTTCTGGAAGCAAAGTGAGGGGTGAGGGAACTGACAGAGGCAGGCACGTCTCTCTCTCCCCAGCAGACGACCCCTGTGTCAGGCCGTAGGTGGCCCTACCTCTCCCAGGCAAGAGCAGCTGCGGGAAGCCCCTCCCAGTTCAGCCGGGACCCAGGCTCCCCCAGCGGCTCACCTCGGAGCGGAGGCCCCTCATTAGTGCTCAGAGCCGTCTTTGCAGGCTGCCCTCTGGAGCCGTTCTCCCGAGCCCCGGGCTGGGCCGAGATCTTGCTGGAACCACATTCCGTCTCGCTTCAGAGCGCCCGCCTGGCTGAGACGACCCCGGGGCGGTGCAAGCCGCCCGGAGTGCGGCGGCCCATTCTGGGTGGCCTCCCTTCTGCCCGACCCAAGGGCGTCTTGCAGCTATAAATTGAGTAAATTGAAAATGTTACTGAGGGTTGGAGATAAAAGAGAGAGCTGGGTGTCTCCATGAATAAAACATAGGAGGGAGGCCATTTCTTGGAAAAAATAGAGAGAATAAATTGTGGCGGATCAATTTTATCTAATTTCTTGGCCGAGCTTCTGACATGCAAATGAATGTGCTCATAATTTATGAGTGAGCTATGGAGAGTACCAGAGGGAAGGACCGCCTGGGTTCTGGTGGAGGAAGGAGGGGCTTGGCTAAGGATTTAGCAAAAAATCTATGAGGCTTTTTCTCCTGAAACCTGAAGATTCAGGAACCCTCCCAGGAACGTTCCCAGGGAAGGCAGAAGCTTGGCAGAGTCCATTCTGGATGCCTGGGACCATCTCTGGAGTCCGCTCTTCGGGGCTGTCAGTGGCTGTCCCGGGCGCACCGATGGCCAGCTGGCCTGCATGGCCACCACACACACCGTCTGGCTACCAGGCCTTTGCTCGGTGCTCAGCTGGTCTCCGTCTCCCAAGACCCCATCTCACCAACCTGTTCTCTGTCTTCACTCCTGGTTTCCAGCTTAAGTCTTCCCTGCTAGGCCCCAGGGAACCTTTCTACCCTTCTTTCTGTACTCTGGAATGGTGTGTCTGCCCTTCTTGCTTGGAGTGACCCACTGATCTGATCCTGTCTATAGATGTGTTCTCCTTGGCCTGAGCAATGACTAAAACATCTGAATGGGTTGCCAACATTGAGAAATTGGGAGATTTCTAGTATATTCAGGATGCCTGGCTTCTATTGGAAGATCAGAACATCTGGTTGCAATGGCCTTGTGCTGGCATCAGTAGGCTGCAATTAAGAAGCAGCCGCTGGGCCTCCAAGACAGAGGTGGACGCCCTAATTTGCTGCAGACCCTACTGCTCCCTTTTGCCTCTCTGGCCCGAAGCCAGTGTCAGTGGCCATTTATTAATGGGCCCACACTATCATTTTATTAAGGATGGAATTAATGGAAGAATGGAGTTAATGGGAAAGTGAAATATCTCTTCTGTGATTAATGAAGAGGGTAAGTTAGAGGGGCAGAGAACAGATTTCAAGAGGGAAAGGGCACTTTTTTTTTTCTTCTGATAGGAATGCCTCTTTATAGAAGGCAGTGGTGGAAGGGGGTATAGCAAGCTGGTCATCATCACTGGTTTCCCTGCAAAGACCTGCAGGCCATGTTTTCATAGCGCTCATGCCCCTCTAGAACCATCTTGTTTGCTTATGTTGCTTTTGTGTGTATCATCCCAGTAGTAAAGCTCCACGAGGGTAGAGACCTAATCTATTCACTGTTGTAGCCTCATAGCCTGCACTTAGTAGGTGCTCAATAGTTATTTAAAGAATAAGAGAAAAGTGGCATATCCGGATGTCTAATCCAGAGGAGAATTTCGAGAGAAGGGGTGTTGGGAAGAGGGTTCTCTGAGAAGGAGGCACAGCAGCAGGGGAGGGGGCGCTGGCACAGCTGCCTCTGAAGTGTCAGATGGGGGTGAGGCCTGGCTGCTTGCTTGGAGACTGTGGAAATGATTGCTGGACCCAGGCTGGCCCAGAGCATCCATACGTAGAGTGATGTGTAAGCCCACCAGTGCAGGAGCAGGACTGGCAAGACCCTGGGAGGAGAGGTCATTGTGAAGGGGGTGTCATCCACTGGGTGGGCTCCACGTGAGCCCTGGGGTGTCCCCTTCATCACTCCCAGGGCATCATCGGGCAGCAATGAGAATCTGAGCATGTCAGAGCTGGAAGGGAAACTGAGGCTCAGTGTGGGGATTGGGCTCAGGAAGTCTCTGAGAACACAGGAGTCTGCTCAGGCTTGGCCTGCACCTGGGTCCTCTGCGAGTCCAAAGAGATGCAGGCACTGTCATTTTGAGTCTCCAGATAGATGAAAAGAAGTAGCACGTGCTAAGTCATTTCAGTCGTGTCTGACTCTTTGTGACCCCATGGACTGTAGCTCACCAGGCTCCTCTGTCCATGGGATTCTCCAGGCAAGAATACTGGAGTGGGTTGCCATGCCCTCCTCCAGGGGATTTTCCCGACCCAGGGATCAAACCTGTGTCTCTTATGTCTCCTGCCTTGGCAGGCAGGTTCTTTACCACTGAGCCATCTGGGAAGCCCTCAAAACAAGTAAAGAAATGCTCAAATAGGTTTTTTTTAATGGTTGCATATTTAACATTTTTTGCATTGAAAAAGCTAACACTTTTAACTCATTGAAAAAATATCACACAATGTAATGACGTTTTTCAGAAGATGATCACAGTGTTTAGAAATAACAGTCAATTCCTGCGTCCTGCAGGGGTGGTCTGGGAGTGACTGGATGGCCTTATACAGTGGGATGGTCTTTATTTACTCGTGCCAGTTGATGTCTGTGACTGCCGTAGACCCATCAGGAGACCCTCTGTGGTCCGCAATTGTGGTCATTGTGTGTGTATGCTCAGATGCTCAGCTGTGTCCAACTCTTTGCGACCCCATGGAATATAGCTCGCCAGGCTCCTCTGTCCATAGGATTCTCAAGGAAAGAATACTAGAAAGGGTTGCCATTTCCTTCTCCAGGGGAATCTTCCTGACCCAGGGATTGAACCCATGTCTCTTATTAAAGTCTCCTGAATTGGCAGGCGGATTCTTTATCACTAGCGCCACCTGGTGGGTGGGAAGCAAAAGCTGCATGGCCTCCCTGTGGCGGGTGCAGGTCAGAATCCCTCTAAGCCTGTTTTCTGTTCTAAAAAATGAGCACCTTCCTTTGTAGCCCACGGGGCTGGGCTGAGGATGACTGTGCGGAGAGCTTAGCCCTGCGGGCTGCTGCTTCAGCCATAGAGCCGGATCCTACCCCAAGGCTCCTGCTCTTTCTGCACCTCCCCTCTGTCCCCATAAGCTCATCTCTTGGGGAGTTTCCAGAGCTCTGCTAATAGGACCTATCCCTTGAAAGCAGAAATGGGATTTTTCTTCCCAAATCCGTTCCTTAGGGGAAGTCTTCAAAGAGAGTTCTTGTAATTTCCCGTTATAAAATTTTATGTGCAATTACAAACAATGAACTGTGAGCATTAATTGAGCAGACTGGGAGATTTTCTGTTTTAAAATCATGACTATTTTAAAACCTCTCAGACCACGAGAAAATGGCCTGAGGAAATAAACTTCCAGAGGGTGGCCCAAGCAGCATCCCATTCTTGTGGATACCTCTCGTTGCCTCTGGTACCTTCCAGGAAAGGTGGCCAATGCACCCAGCAGAACCAGAGGGCCTGCTGCAGCAAGACAAAGCAAGAGGCTGCCCAGTTCTCCCGGCGTGCAGGGCTACGTGAATAATGGCTTTCACCCACTCCAGCTGCCTGGTGTGTAACTGATCTGTATCCATCCATCCATTCATCCATCCACCCATCTACCCATCCACCCATCTATCCGTCCACCCATCCAACCAAACATTATTAGCTGAGTGCCTGCCAGGTGCCAGGCTCTGGGCACACAGGTCTGTGAGCAAAACAAAGCACTCCTCCCCAACTTGAACTGACATTTCAACAAGGGAGACAGCAATAATGAACACAATAAATAAGAACACTATACAGTATATTAGAAGGTAATAAGGGCTTTGGAGAAAAACTAATTTGGGGATGAGACAGGAAGGAGAGGGTGGGGGCAGGCCTCCTTGAGACTGTGACATTTGAGCAAAGATTTGAAGGAGGCTGGGAAGCAAGCCATGTGGCTGTCTGGGTGGAAGTTTTCCAGGTGGAAGAAAAAAAGTGTGTTCAAGGGCCCTGGGGGATGCCCAGGAGAAAGGGGCTCTGTGCAGGCCTGCTCACCCTTCTAGGGACATTGAGTTGGCTCTGAAAGAAGTGGGAGCCATTATGGGGTTGCAAACAGAGGAATAATGTGTGCTTACTTTGTAAAGTTTTTTTTAATTAACTGATATTTATTTGTTTATTCTGGCATGCCGCGTTTCCACTGCTGTGCACAGCCTTTCTCTAGTCGCAGCGCGTGGACTCTGCCCTCTAGTTGAGGTGTGCGGGCTTCCCTTGGTGCGGAGCACAGGTTCTCGTGGGCTCAGTAGTGGGGGTACTCAGGCTCAGTTGTTCTGTAGCCATGTGCGATCTTCCCAGGCCAGGGATCAAACCTGTGTCCCCTGCACTGGCAGGCGGACTCTTAACCACCGGGCCACCAGGGAGGCCCTGCACTGGCTTACTTTGTAAAGGGCTGCCCTGGCTGCTGTGTTGAGATTGCCACTGCTGTCCGCCACTGAAGCTGCTGGACCCAAGGCTGTCCAATGCTTGACACGTGGCCCATCTGATTCTGGATGGTGAAGACTCACCATGCAGGAGAGAAACTGTCTCACTAACTATTTGAAGACACTGATTATACGCTGAAATGATAATATTTTGAATATATTAGCCTAAAATATGTATTATTCCAATTTATTCCATTTCACTGTTTAGACTGTGGCTACTAGAAAAGGTAAAAGTCCATACATGGCTCATATTCTGTTTCTGCTGGACAGCGCTGCTCCAGACAGTACAGGTCAAGGGCAGAAGCTGGGAGACACTTGGGAGGCACGGCCGTAATTCATATGAGAGGCGATGGCAGCCGAGCCAGGGGACAGCGTGGTGGGGGGGGTGGTAGAATTCTAGACGGATCGTGAAGCTGTGTTTGTGACTGCACTGCAGGGCGTTGCTTCACAGATGTGTGAGGAATGACTCACACATGGGCTCTGCCCGTCATACTGTGGTGGGGAGGTGTGTGGAAAGGGAGATGGGATCCAGAGAGTCAGAATCCTCTCCTGGAACCCGAGTCTGGAACAATGCCCCCGGGAGGGACTGTTGGTGGTTGGACTCAGAGAACTGGCTGTCCGCATGGGGGCAGTGTAAGACCGGGTCTTGTGTAACAGGTGGTTGTGAGAATCCAGGTCTTGACTTCCCCATCTGTAAAATGGGGGCAGAGATGTGAAAATTAAGCGGGTAGCCAGACTACGTGCGATCGATGGGGTACTACTGTTATTACAGATACAGGGACTACGATCTGGAAGGAACTGGGGCTGGGTTCACCCACTGCCTCTCTGACAAGTCTACTCTGCTCTACGAGAAGTTCCACAAGAGCTACTGTTCTTGTTTTATTAAAAGTACTCAGGCAGACTTAGAGAATGAACTTATAATTGCCGGGAGTTGGAGGGAAGATCTGGGGGAAGATAGTTAAGGAGATTGGGATGGACGTGTACACACTGCTGTATTTAAAATGGATGACTGAATGGCTGCAATCCAAAAGTCTACAAGCAATAAATGCTGTAGAGGATGTGGAGAAAAGGGAACCCTCTTACACTGTTGGTGGGAATGCAAACTAGTACAGCCACTATGGAAAACAGTGTGGAGATTCCTTAAAAAATTGCAAATAGAACTGCCTTATGACCCAGCAATCCCACTGCTGGGCATACACACCGAGGAAACCAGAATTGAAAGAGACACATGTACCCCAATGTTCATTGCAGCACTGTTTATAATAGCCAGGACATGGAAACAACCTAGATGTCCATCAGCAGATGAATGGATAAGAAAGCTGTGGTACATATACACAATGGAGTATTACTCAGCCATTAAAAAGAATACATTTGAATCAGTTCTAATGAGATGGATGAAACTGGAGCCTATTATACAGAGTGAAGTAAGCCAGAAAGAAAAACACCAATACAGCATACTGACACATATATATGGAATTTAGAAAGATAGTAATGATGACCCTGTATGTGAGACAACAAAAGGACACAGACATAGACAATGGACTTTTGGCCTCAGAGGGAGTAGGAGAGGGCGGGATGATCTGGGAGAATGGCATTGAAGCATATATACTATTATGTAAGAAACGAATCACCAGTCTATGTTTGATACAGGATGCAGGATGCTTGGGGCTGGTGTACGGGGATGATCCAGAGAGACGTTGTGGGGTGGGAAGTGGGAGGGGGATTCGGGATTGGGAGCGTGTGTACACCTGTGGTGGAGTCATGTCGATGTATGGCAAACCCAATAGAGTATTGTAAAGTCAATTTAAAAAATAAATTAATTAATTAATTTAAAAAAAAGCATTCTAAAAATGCAGTGCGCAGTGCCTGCTGAACTAGCAATGAGAGAGAGATAGACACAGAAAACCACTGAGAGAGAGAGACTCATCTTTTAAACAGAATACCAAATAATAATTGTGAAAGGAATGGATAGAACTAAGAAAATCACCATTTTGCAACTGTCAGTATTAATACATGATTCTGGCAAGATCAGGATCAGCAATAGATGCTAAAAATCATCAGCTTAAAAGTTAATGTGGAACTAAATCATGTAATCTCAAAGTTTCACAATTAACATTACTTAAAAATACCACAAATGAAAAATGTACCTTTATAATGAAGAGCTTAATCACCGTCTTAACTAGATTATCAAACAGCCTTACCAGTAGGGAAACCACTTGATTTTATTTGTTATCACTTGATTTTGTTTAATGTGCTATAATAAATATACAAGATCACTTATGTAATTTTCTTGGTAAAAATGTTTAGCCTATATCATTTCATAAAGAAATAATATACAAATTTAGGATATGGCACTTTTCAGAAAATACTATTCTGGGCTCAGAAAAAGTCGGTGTCATGAAAAACAGACTAGAGAGAGGACTACTAGAGATAAAAGTGATCAAAAAGACCAAACCAGAAAAAAAGGAAGATAAAAAAACAAATGTATAGTGCAAATCTTAATTGGATCCAATATGTTAATCATCTGTGAAAGAGTATNGTGGGAGGGGGATTCAGGATTGGGAGCTCGTGTACACCTGTGGTGGATTCATGTCGATGTATGGCAAAGCCAATAGAGTATTGTAAAGTAAAATAAAGTAAAAAAATAAAATAAAATAAAATAAAAATCAAATGGATGACTAACAAGGACCTACTGTATACACATGGAACTCTGCTCAACATTATGTGGCAGCCTGGATGGGAGGGGAGTTTGGGGCAGAATGGATACACGTATATGTATGGCTGAGTCCTTTCGCTGTTCACCTAAAACTATCAGATTGTTTGTTAATCAGCAATACAAAATAAAAAGTTTTTAAAATAATCTTATTATGTATTCAGTTCAGTTCAGTCGCTCAGTCGTGTGCAACTCTTTGCGACCCCATGGACTGCAGCACGCCAGGCTTCCCTGTCCTTCACCAACTCCCAGAGCTTATTCAAACTCATGTCCATTGAGTCAGTGATGCCATCCAACTATCTCATGCTCTGTCGTCCTCTTCTCCTCCTGCCTGCCCTCAATCTTTCCCAGCCTCAGGGTCTTTTCCAAAGAGTCAGTTCTTGCATCAGGTGGCCAAAGTATTGGTAGCCTTTCCCTTTTTTAGAGGATCTTCCCAACCCAGGGATCGAACCCAGATCTCCAACATTGCAGGTGTATTCCTTACCAGCTGAGCCACAGGGAAGCCCCTCTTATATATTAATATATAGTAAAAAAAAAATAATAGATTAAATAAATAAATAAATAAAAGCACTCAGAGACTTCCCAGGCAGTCCGGTGGTTAAGACTGCTGGGGGCACAGATTCAATCCCTGGTCAGGGAACTAAAGATCCTGCAAGCCTCCAGACGAAAGCAGAAAGAAAAAAAATATTGATCCTTGTCTGCCCAAGAGGAAGAAGACCCCCAGGCCCCTCCCAGGCCACTGCCAAGATGGTGGATGGAGGCCTGGGGGCCGCAGAGGAAGCAGTGTGTCCTGCAGCATCTTTGCTGGGTTGAAGGGCAGAGGGAGCATGAACCACTGATTGGAGGGACTTCTGGAGGCAGTGGTGGTCATGGTTTGGGGGAGCCCTGTGGTGTAACAGAAGGAGGAATCTCAGCTTGAGTAACGAGAGAGCTGCAGGCAGAGGAGAGGCTAGGAGTCATAGCCACCCTGGCCTCAGGGCTCTGCTTCTCTGGTTTCTGCTAGCAGGCTGGGGTGGCAGGGACTGCTGCTTCCTCTGCCACCTCCTTTCAGTTCAGCGTAGTGCCGAGCCTTGCACACAGTAGGTCCTGAATAAATTATGACTGCATGGAAAAAGCAAGGCTGTATTGGAATGCACTAGAATAATGCTTGTTGAATGCACAGAAAGAAGAGCATTGGTTGGAAATATTGATCACCCTGCTGTTGACGGAGTTATGTGCAACCTACCTCAGTCCATCTGTCCACCCCTCACTTCCCAGACAAAGGCCTCCAGCACCTCTCTCCTGGACACCCACTGTGGCCTCCTCACCTCTCCTCCCTTCTACTTTTGCCCTCTCAATTCTTCCTCCCCATGGCAGCCAGTGGGTAAGATTCACATTTTAAAATGTAAATCAGATTATGCTCTCTCTCTGGTTCCAACCTTCTTTGGGCTTCCCTTGCCACCAGCAAACTAGTCTGCAAGGTCCTACATGATCCGACTCTGTGTTCCTGGCCAACTTCATATCTTAACGTTCTTGCTGTCTATACCATCTTTCCTTTCCTAGAACTCAAGCCAGGCGCTGCCCCAGGGCCTTTGCACTTGCTGCTACTCCACCTAGAACACTGTTTGCTCCCATGTTTGCCTCAGTAACATCCTATCCTATCTCAGTGCAAGCTCCTCCTCCTCAGAGAGGACTTCTTTGAGCCCCTCAATCTAAGAAATCCTAAATTAACTCTTACTTTAACATCTGCTATTATATGTCACATTCTACAGGTTTCTCGTGCATGTATTTGGTTGTCTGTGTATTGTGTAAGCTTCCTGAGGATTTCCCGTCTTCGTCACCTCCCCTGCCCAGCCCAGTGCCTGAACATAGTAAGTACACTGTGAATACTGTTGAACGAAGAGATGTGAGTGTCTGTGCTAATCTTGAGCACCTTGTGCGTATCATCTCATTTAATCCTTGTAAGCGCCTCTGTTACCAAGGAGACAACTGAACTGTCTGAGGATTGAAATCTCATATCTGACCCTGCAGTTTGTGCTGTTGATTCCTGCGTGACACTGTCCCTCAGACCCCAGTTCTGCCCTGGCTCTGCCAGTAACTGACTCTGTAACTTTGCTCATGACCAGTTTGGAGTTCCTTCTTACTCCAGTGGAGAGATGGCTGAGTGTTTTAGTCCCTGTAGCTCTGAAGATCTTGGGCGTGGTTCTTGATGGGACCTATGTGTCCCCTTGGGAAGGTTTATATTTGGGATATTCCTATGGGAACAGTTACATCCTGTACCACGGTACTTACTGCTTTATTATAAATACATACTCTGATGTTATGCTCAGTCACTCAGTCATGTCCAGCTCTTTGGGACCCCATAGACTATAGCCCACCAGGCTTCTCTGTCCATGGAATTATCCAGGCAAGAATACTGGAGTGCATTGCCATTTCCTACTCTAATACTGATGTTATATTTTATTTTTCTTCTTAATTTAGGGTAGAGCTTAGGTTAGGCTTTGATTTTAGGGGAGTAAAAGGGGTATTGCAAAATGCATACTGTAGGGAGTCCCATGGTGGTCTAATAGTTAGGATTTGGTGCTTTCACTGCTGTGGCTTGGGTTCAGTCCCTGGTTGGGGACCTGAGATCCCGCAAACTGTATGGAGTGGCCGAGAAGAAAAAACGGCATGTAACAGAAGGGAGCCTTCATCATTGGTGGGGACAGAAATCAGAACCTGAGGCTGGAGGCGCAGACCAGGGGCAGCATGAGGGGCCTGCTGGGGGCTGGGGATGTCCTATGTCTATGCCTGGGAGGTCATGACATGGAGGTGCACATGTATAACCTCCATTGAGCCATACGCCAAAGATAGGGTCATGTGAAACAGTAAGCCTTACCAGTTTTTAAAGTCTCTTTGATCCCTAGACTTGGCCCCAGCACCTCCTCCTCCCTGACACCATCTCGCTGGGTTCCTGCGGGCAGCCCCCTCCCCACCCCCCATACTCCCTTCTTAGCATTGCTCACAGGGTGACCTGGTGACTTGCTGGTGGCCCCTGTGGCTGTAAGCGGCTTGCCGGTGGGGCGTGGCTCCCAGCTTTGGTACCCAGGCTGCAGGCTGCAGGGGTGTTTGTTGAATGAATCAGCACCCAGCCTGTGGGGGAGGCTGGTGCTCTGGCTCGCCCCAGGCTCCACACCTTCCAATCTGACAGGGGAGAATATGTACATTCCAGGTCTGCGGGTTCAGAGGAGACCTGGGGAGCCTTGCAGGACGTGCTAACAGTGGTGTGAGTAGCAGCTACCGCTAGGCTCGGTGTTCAGGCCTCATCTCTGGTGATCCTACCCTTGAAGTGGGGGTGGGTACCTGGACTCCACCGTGTTTGAGATGGGGGCCAGCAGGTTCAGAGAGCTCCTGCCCTGTCCAGAGCTCACATAGGCCATGGGGCAGAGTGGGACTGGTTACCCATAACTCCCTGACTCCAGAGCCCAAGCTCACATTTCCCTCTCATTGCTTCTGTAGAAAGATGAGAAAGAAAGAGGACAGCTCCTACTTGGTCTCCTGAAACTCCTTTCCTCCAAATGCTGGGTCTTCGAAAGTCTGGTCTTTATGATCTTTCCTTTGGATGCTGTGTTCTCAGGATAGGCTTTTACATGAAAGCCGGAGACACAGCCGTCAGACTTAAGAAGGCACTTCCTGACTCTCAATCATGAAATACTGCTCTGAGCAGGTTAGATGTGGTCAAGCTGGAAATTAGGGCTTGGACCCTGTGATATCTGAGCTCTTGGGCCCAGAGTCTGACTCTCCCTGAGCTCCTGGCTCTGGGGACCTACCTCGGAAAGAGTGAGGTTAGCCAGGCACTAGGCCTCCCAGGACCAGCGTCCCTGTGTCCCCCAGAGCTGCAGAGCCCTGGAGGCCCAGAGCAACCTAGGGGAGAGAGAGAGAGAACACAAGCAAACTCTTCCTAGCAACTTTCCAGTGGCCAGAGGCTTCCCTGGAGGACCTGGCCTGCCGCGTCTCCGAGCCCTGTCTCCCATGGGTGCAGGCCCTGGGGAAGGGGGCTGTGGGTGATTGGAGCCTGGTGACTCCCAAGCGAACCACGAGCCCCTCAGGGCCCCTTCCCAGGAGAGCCCTTGACCCCGGAGCCTCTGTTTTCAGTCCTTTTGCTCAGGGATCTGTTCCCTCCCTGCCGGGGCCCAGGTTGCCGAGCAGAGGCCACCAGAGACCCTGGGGACGGTGAGAAGCCTGGAGGAAGCCCGGAGGAGCTGAAGCTCCTGGGCCCCGTTGCCAGGCCCCCACCTTCCCCTCACTCTTGGAAGGTGGGGCCTCCCCTGGGCCCTGAGAGGCCTGGGTAGGAAAGGAAATATGGGGTTAGCTGCAAAGAGCCGAAGGACCCGCCAGGAACACTTGCAGGGCCTCCTAAGCACGGGCTTGGTTATTTGGATTTTCAGGTGGCAGCTGCCCCTCCCCCCACCCCTCCAAAACTTTCCTCTGCTTCTCCCATCTCCTCCTGGTCTCACCTCAGTGCGATCATTCGTTCATTCACTCAGTAAGGCTTTACTGAGCATGGACTGGGCCAGCCAGGTGCCAGGCACCCGAAGAACAGTGCTGGACAAGGGGACGGGGTCTTTGATCGCAAGGAGCTGACAGCCAGGGAGCAGGTGAATAACAGACAAGTGATGTGTCTTCCAGAAGTGATCAGGACCATGGTGACGGTGAATCAGAATGGTTTCACAGCAAGTGATGAGGTGGGGGAATATGAAACTGGGTCGGTGCACCGAGGCCCCAGGCAAGGGCAAAGTCCCCAAGGCGGGAGGAGGAGAGGAGTGTGGTGGTTAGGGGACACCTGCATGGTGAGGTCAGTGAGGCCCCATCACGCTGTGCCTGGCTGGCTGAGGATGCAGGTTGACCTGGATTCTAAGTGTCAGAGAGTCGTTGGAAAGGTTTAGCAAGGGAATGATGTGATCAGCTCTGCATTTGGAGAACACTGTTCTGGAGGCTTCGAGGGGAACTGTTTGGAGGTGCGAGGGGCTTGGGGGAGAACTGTTGGGGTGGAAGATGGGTTGGGGGGGCTCCCTGGGGACCCTGGAGTTTCTCCAGGTGATCTGAGCAAGGCTTGGGTTTCCACTTCAGTCTTTAACAAAAGTGCCACCTGAAGAATAATTTGCAACTGGGGTTCACCCTGAATTTTAATTTACTATTTGTAGGACTTCCCTGGCGGTCCAGTGGCTAAGACTCTGCGCTCCCAATGCAGAGGGCCTAGGTTCAATCCCTAGTCAGGGAACTAGATCCCATATGCCAAAACTAAGACCTGGTACAGCCAAATGATTTTTTTTCTAAAAGTGTGGGCTTTTAAGAAACAGGAGCTCATCCCCTCTGGGGCACTCTGGGAGTCAGTGTACAGTGTGTGCCTGAGCGGGCAGTGGAGCTGGGGTGTTTCTACACCACCTCACATCACCTTTGGTTGAGGGCCGCTCATAGGGGCACTAACTCTGCAGCACTCAGGTCCAGCTGTGTGTAGACAGTCAGGGTGGGTGACCTCAGGCAAAGAGACGGAACCGCCAGCAGTCAGAAGTCCGAAACTTTGAGCCCTAAAATAGCTCTGGGAGGTAAGGGTGGAATACCGGTGTCTCCTGCAGCAAGTTACTTAGCCCAAGCCTCACTTGCTTCATCCGTAACACTGGAGTAATGACAGAAACCCTGTTTTAAAAAAAAGTAAGAAGTCCTGACTCCTAGGGTGATTGTGAGATTTGATGAGAGAATGCTCTTAAAATGCTTGACTCAGGGCATGCCTCCTATGTGGGTGCTTCATTCATTTGCTTGATGGGTATTTAATGCATGGTATTTGCTGTAGGAATATAAAGGTCGTGCTACCAGCAGCAGTGTGTGGCCTCTTGGACATTCAGGTAGAAGGACCATTCACGCTGCCTCCAGGGGTCCCTGCAGATGCCCCCGGTGGTCACCGTGCCCTTCCGAGGCTGCCCTCCCTTCCCCACTCCACTAAATGCTTCTTGAGGCATTGTCCCCCAAATAAGCTACTTGCCCCGGAATCTCCTCCTGGGATCTCCTTGGGGAACTGGTGGGACACCTAAAGTAAAGCAGCTTATAACAAGGAGAGTGGGGCGCTAGCTTAGCTTTGCTTCCTCAGTCCCATCTAGCTCTCTTCACAGCCTCCTTGCACCCTCCCCCATTGTCTTTCCTCCCTTTGGCCAACTTCCTGGTTCTGCTTCCAGGCGGGCATCCCATCACTTTTCCTCTAATTTCACCTGACAGTTTCTGTATCTCCTATTGACGAGAGAGTGCTCTTGCTTACATGATAATTTAGATCAACATTTTAATTGACTCAGTTTTTTTTTTTTAACTGTGATAACACATATGTAGCCATTAGAGTGGTATCATCTGCATATCTGAGGTTGCTGATATTTCTCCCAACAACCTTGATTCCATTTTGGGATTCAACCAGCCCAGCGTTTCGCATGATGTACTCTGCATATAAGTTAAATAAATAGGGTGACAATATACAGCCTTGTCGTACTCCTTTCCCAATTATGAACCAGTCAGTTGTTCCATATAAGGTTCTAACTGTTGCTTCTTGACCTGCATACAGGCTTCTCAGGAGACAGATAAGGTGGTCTGGTATCCCTATCTCTTTAAGAATTTTCCACAGTTAGGAGTGATCTGCACAAAGGCTTTAGTGTAGTCAATGAAACAGAAGTAGATGTTTTTCTGGAATTCCTTAACTTTCTCTACAATCCAATGAATGTTGGCAATTTGATCTCTGGTTCTTCCACCTTTTCTAAACCCAGCTTGTACATCTGGAAGTTCTCGATTCACACACTGCTGAAGTCTAGCTTGAAGTATTTTGAGCATAACCTTAGTAACATGTGAAATGAGCCCACTTGTACAGTAGTTTGAGCATTGTTTGGCACAGCCCTTCCTTGAGATTAGAAGGAAAACTGCTTTTTCAGTCCTGTGGCCACTGCTGAGCTTTCCAAATTTGCTGACATATTGAGATTTGCTGATGATACTATGCTAATGGCAGAAAGTGAAGAGAAACGAAAGAGCCTCTCGATGAGGGTGAAAGAGGAAAGTGAAAAAACTGCCTTAAAGCTCAACATTCAAAAAAAAAGAAAAAGATCATGGCATCTGGTCCCATCACTTCATGGTAAATAAAAGGGGAAAAAGTGGAAACAATAACAGATTTTATTTTCTTGAGCTTCAAAATCAGTGTGGACGGTGACTACAGCCATGAAATTAAAAGACTCTTGCTCCTTGGAAGAAAAGCCATGAAAAACCAAGGCAGTGTATTAAAAAGCAAGATATGTCTTTGCTGACAAAAGTCCCAATAGTCAAAACTATGGTTTTTCCAGTAGTCGTGTATGGATGAGAGTTGGACCATAAAGAAAGCTGAGTGCCAATGAATTGATGCTTTTGAACTGTGGTTTTGGAGAAGACTCTTGAGAGTCCCTTGGACTGCAAGGAGATTAAACCAGTCAATCCGAAAAGAAATCAACCCTGAATATTTATTGGAGAGACTGATGCTGAAGCTGAAGCTCCAATACTCTGGCTACCTGATGTGAAGAGCCGGCTCATTTGAAAAGACCCTGATGCTGGGAAATATTGAAGGCAAAAGGAGAATGGGAAGCAGAGGATGAGATGGTTAGATAGCATTACCTACTCAATGGACATGAATTTCAGCAAACTCCAGGAGATAGTGAAGGACAGGGAAGCCTGGCATGCTGCAGTCCAGGGGGTTGCAGAGTTGAACAGGTCTGAGCAACTGAACAACAACAACATATCTGTAACAAAGTTTACCATTTTAACATATTTTAAGTGTACAATTCAGGGGAATTAAGTTGTGCAACATCGCCACCATCCACCTCTAGAGCTTTTCCACCATCCCAAACTGAAACTCTGTATTCATTAAGCAGTAACCCCCAGTTCTTCCCTCCCCCTGCCCCTGGTAACTTCTATTCTGCTTTCTGACTCATGAATTTTCCTATTTTAGGTACCTCATATAACTGGCATCACATATTTGTGTCTGGCTTTTTAAAAAAATTATTTATTTATTTGACTGTACTGGGTCTTTGTTGCGGCATGTGGGATATTAAGTTGCCGCATGTGGGATCTAGTTTCCTGACCAGGGATCAAACCCCGGAGCTTGGAGTCTGAGCCACTGGCAAGTCCCTGTCTTGTTTCCCTTGGCATATTTTCAAGGTTCATCCATGCTATAGCATGCATTTAACCTTTCTATGGACAACCACTACTCTATTGTACAAATATACCACATTTGTTCATCCATACATCTGTTGGTGGACATTCTGGGTTGGATTACTTTTTAAAAAGTTTGTATTGGAGTATAGTTGATTTACAGAGTTGTGTTAGTTTCAGGTGTACAGCAAAGTGAATCGGTCATACATACATACATATCATTCTTTTCCCATATAGGTCATTACAGAATACTCAGTTCCCTTTGCTATACAGTCTGTCCTTGTTTTCTATTTTATATATAGTAATATATAAATGTTAATCCCAAATTTCTTAATTTATCACTTCCTCTACGTTTCCCCTTTGGTTATCGTAAGTTTGCTGGAGAAGGCAATGGCACCCCACTCCAGTACTCTCGCCTGGAAAATCCCATGGATGGAGGAGCCTGGTGGGCTACAGTCCATGGAGTCGCACAGAGTCGGACATGACTGAGCAACTTCACTTTCACTTTTCCTTTCATGCATTGGAGAAGGAAATGGCAACCCACTCCAGTCTTCTTGCCTGGAGAATCCCAGGGACGGGGGAGCCTGGTGGGCTGCCGTCTATGTGGTCTCATAGAGTTGGACATGACTGAAGCGACTTAGCAGCAGCCATAAGTTTGATTTCAAGATCTGTGAGTCAGTTTCTGTTTTGTGAATAAGTTCATTTGTATCATTTTGTATTAGATACCACATATAAGTAATGTCATGACTTCCCTGGTGACTCAGAAGTAAAGAATCTGCCCATAGTGCAAGAGACACAGAAGAAACAGGTTCGATCCCTGGGTCTGGGAGATCCCCTGGAGGAGGAAATGGCAACCCACTCTAGTATTCTTGCCAAGAAAATCCCATGGGCAGAAGAGCCTGGTGGGCTACAGTCCATGGAGTCACAAAGAGTCGGACTTGACTGAGCACACACACCATAAGTGATATCTCATCCTGTATGTCTTTCTCTGTCTGACTGACTTCCCTTTGATTGTCTCTGTGTCCATCCAGGTCTAGCGAGTGCTTTGTGCCTTACGGAAGCTCGCTGCTTGCTTTAGGTCTGGGGCCAGGAGAAACCAGAGCTGTGTTCCTTCAACAATCAGCAGCATCCTGGAATTCACATTTCCACCAACTTGTGCTGAGCTTTAGGATTCCTCCTGGGCTCCTGGAGCTCGGAGAATCATCACCACCTGCCCCTGCCCGTGTTCAGTCATCTTTACCTTTTCACTGCATCTCAGCCTGACATTCCTTAACCTGCCAGCTTTCTCTGGGTGCTAGAGCCCGTTTTGCCACCCACAGTGCAGGCTGAAAGTGCCAGAGGGTAAATAGCCCCTGGAAATAACATTNCACCTGCCCCTGCCCGTGTTCAGTCATCTTTACCTTTTCACTGCATCTCAGCCTGACATTCCTTAACCTGCCAGCTTTCTCTGGGTGCTAGAGCCCGTTTTGCCACCCACAGTGCAGGCTGAAAGTGCCAGAGGGTAAATAGCCCCTGGAAATAACATTTACCTAATGATCAAGACTGCTGGTAGATAAAGTCTTTGGGTCGGACAACCCTGGGGTGGTGCGTGGTGGGGTGGTGCCTGGTGGGGTGGTGCGTGGTGGGGTGCTGTTGGTGAAGGAACACAGCTCTGGCTTCTCCTGGCCCCAGACCTAAAGCAATCAGTGAGCATCCGTAAGGAACCAGGCACTGGCTAGACCTGGATGGACACAGAGACTATCAGAGGGCAGTCAGTCAGACAGAGAAAGACGTACAGCATGAAATATCACTTATGGTGTGTGTGCTCAGTCACGTCCGACTCTCTGTGACTCCGTGGCCTGTAGCCCACACTGGCTCCCAGGGCTCTCCAGCAGGCCCGAGCCTCAGTTGCACTCGGTGGTAACAGACTTGACAAACACACTCTGTGCTGGTTGCTGTTGTCTCTGTGTTTCCATCGTCTCTTCCATGGGTACTTCCTGAGACCACCTCGCAAGTAAATAACTCACACCAGAACCCTTGTCAAAGCCTCTGGGTCTGGAGGAACACAACCTAAGACACTGGAAAACATTAGATTTCAGCTCATTTTCCATAACCGGGAAACCCATTTTTCCTTTTTGATTGCTTTCAATACAGCAATTGGGGTGGGGGTCGGTTGCAGAGAGGACCAGAAATTGCCTCGATTTCCAGCTGACTGTTTTCCACAGGGGTTACCCCAACTGGCTAGAGCTTCTCAAAGAAATGGAAACATTGTAATTAANGTCTCCAGATGGTTTCTCCTTGCCCGTCACCGCAGCTTTGTGTAGCTGGTGGAGCAGGGGCAGTGAGGTTCCATGGAGAGAGCAACCTGCCCCATGACACACAGCAGGGAAGCAGCAGGACCGGGGCAGGGGGAACCCTGTTCTTGCTGTATCGCATCCTCTGGCTCACACACCAGGCAGTCCCAGAAGGAGGTGACACTGCGCGGGGGTCCTGGGAGGGGACAGAGCCTCTTGCCTCTGAATGGGCTACTGTCCTAGGCATAGGCCTGTGCCAGCCAGGAGTGTCTGTCAACCACTCCCTGACCTCAGAGCCCAGAGACCGGTAGCACAAGGAGGGCCTCAAGGGACCTATCAGGATCTGCGGCCCTCACTGGTGAGATCTGTGTCCAGAAACTCAAGAGGTGACCTTGATCTGTCTCTGCCTGTTAAGGGGTGGTCCAGAACACACTTCCTGCATCCTCCATGGGGCCTAACTGTAACCTCTGCTCTCAGTTCAGTGGTTTATGGTGCGTATTCAGTCACCCAGTCGGGTCCGACTTTCTACGACACCATGGATTGTAGCCTGCCAAGGCTTCTCTGTCCATGGAATTTTCTAGGCAGGAATACTGGAGTAGGGTACCATTTCCTTCTCCAAGGAATCTTCCCAACCCAGGGATCTAACCAGCATCTCTTATGTCTCCTGCATTGGCAGGCAGATTCTTTACCACCAGCATCACCTAGGAAGCCCTGTTCAGTTCAGTTCAGTCACTCAGTCGTGTCCAACTCTGTGCGACCCCACAAACCACAGCACGCCAAGCCTCCCTGTCCATCACCAACTCCTGGAGGCCACCCAAACCCCTGTCCATTGAATCGGTGATGCCATCCAACCATCTCATCCTCTGTCATCCCCTCTTCCTCCTGCCATCAGTCTTTCCCAGCATCAGGGTCTTTTCAAATGAGTCAGCTCTTCGCATCAGGTGGCCAAAGTATTGGAGTTTCAGCTTCAATATCAGTCCTTCCAATGTACACCCAGGACTGATCTCCTTTAGGATGGACTGGTTGGATCTCCTTGCANATTGATATTTCTCCCGGCAATCTGGATTCCAGCTTGTGCTTCCTTCAGCCCAGCATTTCTCATGATGTACTCTGCATATAAGTTAAATAAGCAGGGTGACAACATACAGCCTTGACGTACTCCTTTTCCTATTTGGAACCAGTCTGTTGTTCCATGTCCAGTTCTAACTGTTGCTTCCTGACCTGCATACAAGTTTCTTAAGAGGCAGCTCAAGTGGTCTGATATGCCCATCTCTTTCAGGATTTTCCACAGTTTATTGTGATCCACATAGTCAAAGGCTTTGGCATAGTCAATAAAGCAGAAATAGATGTGTTTTTGGAACTCTCTTGCTGTTTCGATGAGCCAGCGGATGTTGGCAATTTGATGTCTGGTTCTTCTGCCTTTTCTAAAACTAGCTTGAATATTTGAAAGTTCACGGTTCACGTATTGCTGAAGCCTGGCTTGGAGAATTTTAAGCAAGTAGCATGTGCTGCTGCTGCTCCTGCTAAGTCGCTTCAGTCGTGTCCGACTCTGTGCGACCCCATAGACGGCAGCCCACCAGGCGTCCCCGTCCCTGGGATTCTCCAGGCAAGAACACTGGAGTGGGTTGCCATTTCCTTCTCCAATGCATGAAAGTGAAAAGTGAAAGTGAGGTTGCTCAGTTGTGTCCGACTCCTAGCGACCCCATGGACTGCAGCCCACCAGGCCCCTCCATCCATGGGATTTTCCAGGCAAGAGCACTGGAGTGGGTTGCCACAGCCTTCTCTGAGTAGCGTGTGAGATAAATGCAATTCTGCAGTAGTTTGAGCATTCTTTGGCATTGCCTTTCTTTGGGATTGGAATGAAAACTGACCTTTTCCAGTCCTGTGGCCACTGCTGAGTTCTCCAAATTGAAATAGCCTGTAGTGTACAATTAAAATGGGGGCCTCTATGTTCTGAGAAATGGGGTATTTCCTGCCATATCAACAAACAAAGGATGTCACGGTCATCAGCGATTGCAGCCACCTTGGATAGTGAGCTGGTGAGCCCTGAGGGAGCTCAGGATATGAAAACACAGGACACTAGCTCCAGATAGGTGAGGTGCAGTGGTTTATAGTAGAGCTGAGAAATTGAGGAAATCTGGCCTGCTTGGGGGGTCCACTGCCAGCCTTCCAGCCCCTCAGGCCTGCAAGGTGGGACCTGGTTCCCTAGATCACAGACTGTAATAGGCCGGGCTCTTCGTGTGCCTCTTGCCCCCTCACCCACATCGGCCTTGGGCATTTTGAAGGCTGTGCCTTTATTTTTCCTTGAAGGAGAGCTGAGGACCAAGACAGGGTTAAGCTGCTCCCCGGCTGACCTGGAAAGATGGAAGACATCAGTCTCAGCTGACCACCCTCAGATCGCTGTAACCTGGCCTGGGCTGGGGTGGTGGGGTCCCTGGGTCTTCTTGCCCACCCTATCTTTGTCCTAGCACCATCATCTTTGGCCTGAAGAACTGGGACAGTTCTTCACCAGTCTTGGCCCTCTCGCAGCCTGTACCAATGAGCTCTCTGGCCTCAGTTGGTCCTTTCCCTCTAAAATCCTATAGAGGGCCCCAATTCCTCCGTGGGCCCACCTGGAGACCCCTTGCCTTGGGCAGCAGTACCAATCAATCACGGATGGGACATGAGATGAAACTCACCTGCCACCCTGAAAGTACTCAGGTCCCCAGGTGTCTCTAGCTCACCTGCTGCTTTCTAAGCAGTTCCAGCCTCCCTTTGCCCTTCTGTAGGATGGGAGAGGAGACCTCTGCCTACTCCCTCATTCTAAACAGCTGAGAACATGAATCAGACTCTCCATCTTCACCCAGGCCTCTGTTTCCTCTGCCCCAGCTCCCACCCCATAACATTACCTTCCACTTAGGGATTTCCACTCAGACCCCTGACAGTTTCCAACAAGTAGCTGAATCAGCTTGCAATGTACCTACCTGCTATTATCAGGATATTTAAATGATCTGTGTAGAAGCGGACTCATTCGCTGGACTCTCTGAGTTACACTGTTTTCCTGCAAGCTTTTGAGTCATGAAATAGGCACCCGGCAGTGGAGGCTAAGCCCAGGCAGATGTACAAACACATCACTTCTGCTTCCAAAGGATTAAGGGGTGTCTTTCACACCCACAGTAGCCTCGTCTGAAAATGACTCAAGACTGTGTGTGGGGTCAGGGATGAACACAGGACTGAAAGCTGGGAGACCTGGTTTCTTTGCAGTCCCAGCTCTGTCTCTTGAACCTGACCTGTGGGTATCCAGACAATCCCCTGCCCCGGTTCCCATCAGTGCAATGAATGAAGTCAGAGAGGGAACATAGCCGGTGTGATGGAGTGGATGGGGCTCTGGTGAACTGGGGGCTTGTGCCAGGCCTGAAGCAGCTCCATGCTGTCTCTCTGCTCCAGTCAACTGTACCCCTGGCTGCCTTGTATACAGGCATTCTACAGGGTCTAGTTCTCCAATGGTGGGAGAAGTAAAGAATCTGGATTTTGGTGTAAAATTTCCCGATTTTTACCTGCTAGCAATGAATTCAAAAGTTTATGAAACACTGTGGGGGCCGAAGAAAACAGCGGGGACTCCTGCTTGCTGACTTTGGATTGGAAATCTTCTGACATTTAGTGCTGCGGCTCATCTGCATTAGACACCAAAATCACCTGAGCGTTAGGAAAAAGCTGACCCTCCTCCCCCTCCTCTCAGAGATTCTGATTTAAGGTCTGGGGTGGGGCGCCCCAGTGCACAACAGGCACCAGATGAAGGGCTGAGTCCTGCCTGTGGCGTGCACAGGCTGAGCAACCTGGGTAAGTTACATCGCATCACTGCTGAGCCTCCGCTTAGAGATCGGACCAATGGGGCTTGTGGACAAGGTAGGAAGGATTCATTCGTGGAAAGGTCTTGGCACATAGATGGTGTGTAGGGTGAGAAAGCAACTGGTAGCTGCTTTCGACGTAGTACCTTGAAACTAGCCTTGGAATACAAGTTCCTCTGCGGAGACGATGGAAAGTTGCTCAGTGTTGGAGGCTGTGGGACAGGGGTCCCAGCCCCACCTCTGGCTAGCAGTGGAGTCTGGGGAGAGAGCGGCTTCACTTTCATTTTCACTTTCATGAACTGGAGAAGGAAATGGCAACCCACTCCAGTGTTCCTGCCTGGAGAATCCCAGGGACGGGGGAGCCTGGTGGGCTGCCGTCTATGGGGTTGCACAGAGTCAGACACGACTGAAGTGACTTAGCAGCAGCAGCAGGTATGATAATGTATTGGCCAAAGCTCTCTTTTTGTTGTGAATACCCAAGTTCACTGATTTGGGGGTGAGCCATGGACTGACTCAAGTCCAAGCTTCCAAGTGTTTGGAGGGTAGGCACTGCCTTAGGGAATCCTCCGGCAGTCTCAGAGAGTAGGGATAATCTGCCCATTTGACTGATGAGAAAACAGGGTCAGGTAGTGTGACTCCCTCAGAGAGATAGTCTGGGAGGATCAGAGCTAGTTTTGGACCTTAGGACAGAAGAGTATCTGATCCCCAAGAGTAAGGTGGGAGATGCCCTCACGGGCTGGACAGATAGGCAAGTAACAGAGAGAAGGGCTGGGTTCATAGTCAGGGTGTGGAGATGACAAAAATTGTCTCCAAGGCCAAACTTTCATCAGGCTTTTCTGGTCTCTTTTTAAACTAGGGCTCGACTTTTGCACTTCTGTGCTCCCCTAAACCAAAGGAACCAGAGTCCCAGCTTACGGGACTCGCATTAAAACAAACAAAAACATCCTAGGCAAGTCTCCTGGCTTATGAGGGCGGCGAGCCCTTGCATCCCAGCGAACCCAGCCAGCGAGCTCTCCTTGGGTTCATTTCTCCGACCCCAGGGAGAAAGGAAGGAACTCAAGGGCCTCCGGAGTCACCGCCCACGGTCAAACTACTGGGGGCGGCGCCCGTCCACTGACCACTGGTTGTCGCTCCCTGCATCTCCAGCCGCCTTCCCAGAAACAGAAGATCAGGTCTCTGGGGCTCGGCTTCCAGCGACCCTGAGCAGCGGTCCCAGCCCCGGGCCGGCCAGGCTGCACCTAGACCCCTCCCCCCNGACCACGGAACACAGCCCGGACCTCGGCGCAGGGCGACCACAGCAAACAGGCCAGACCTCGGTGCAGGGCAACCAGGGCACACAGCTCGGACCTTGGCAAAGGGCAACCGTGGCACACAGACTGAAACACAGTGAAGGGAGACCGCGGCACACAACCAGTAACTCGTTTCTAGCCAACTGCGGAACACAGCCCGGATTTTGGCACAGGGTGACCGCGGAACACAGGCTGGACCGAGGCACAGGGCGACCGCAGCAGACATCAAGGACATCGAGCAGGGCAACCGCTGCAAACAGCCTGAACCTCAGGGAAGGGTGACCATGGTACGCAACCCGAACCTCAGTGAAGTGCGACTGCAGCACACATCACGGACCTCAAAGCAGAGCAACCCTGGCACAGAGCACGGAAATCGACCAAAGACATCCGCGGCACACAGCCTGGAAGTTGGCACAGGGTGACTGCGGCACACAGCCCGAACCTCAATGAAGGGCAAGCGCGGCACACAGCATGGAACTCGTTATTAGCCGACCGCGGAACACAGCCCGGACCTCGGCACAGGGTGACTTCGGCAAACACGTTGGACCTTGTTGCAGGGCGAGCAAGGCACACAGCCCGGACTTCCGGGAAAGGCGACCAAAGCACACAGGGCAAAAGTCAGTGAAGGCGGACAGCGGCACAGGGCCTGGAACTCGTTGCTAGCCGACCGCGGAACACAGTCCGGACCCCTGTCCAGGGCAACCACGGAAAACAGGCCGGACCTTGCCACAGGGTGACCACGGCACAGAGCCGTGACCTCGGTGAAGGGCGACTGAGGCACACAGCCCAAAACTGAGTGAAAGGCGACTGCGGCACACAGCCGTGACCTCTGCAGAAGGGTACCTCGGCACACAGCCCGGACCTCAGAACAGGGCAACCGTGGCACTCAGCCTGGACCGCGACACAGAGGGAATGCGGCACAGAGCCCGGAACTGGTTGCAAGCCGAGGGCGGAACACAGCCTGGACTTGGTGCAGGGCGACCACGGCACACAGCTCGAACCACAGTGAAGAGCGACCAAGGCACACAGCACGGAGATCAGTGCAGGGTGACCCTGGCACACAGCACCGAACTCGGGACATGGCGAACATGGCACAAAGACCGGAGATAGGCGCAGGCCAACTGCGGCACACAGCCCGGACCTTGGCGGAAGGCTACCACGGCACACAGCCTGGACTCTGTTCAAGGCGACCGTGGCACACAGACCAGAACTTGGCACAGGGTGACCACGGCACAGAGCCCGAACCTGGGGAGATGGCGACCATGGCACACAGCCCGGACCTCTGCAGAAAACTACCTCGGCACACAGCACGGACCTCGGAACAGGGCATCCATNTCGGGACATGGCGAACATGGCACAAAGACCGGAGATAGGCGCAGGCCAACTGCGGCACACAGCCCGGACCTCGGCGGAAGGCGACCACGGCACACAGCCTGGACTGTGTTCAAGGCGACCGTGGCACACAGACCGGAACTCGGCACAGGGCGACCGCGGCACAGAGCTGGAACCTGGGGAGATGGCGACCGCGGCACACAGCCCGGACTTCTGCAGAAAACTACCTCGGCACACAGCCCGGGTCTCGGAACAGGGCATCCATGGCACACAGCCTGGACCTCGGCACAGAGAGAATGCAGCACAGAGCCCGGAACTAGTTGCAAGCCGAGGGCGGAACGCAGCCTGGACGTCGGCGCAGGGCGACCACAGCACACAGCCCAAACCACAGTGAAGAGGGACTGAGGCACACAGCACGGACCTCAGTGCAGGGCGAACCTGGCACACAGCAACGACCTCAGGAGATGGCGACCGTGGCACACAGACTGGACTTTGGCTCAGGGCAACTGCAGCACACAGCCCGAACCTCGGTGCAAGGCTACGACGGCACACAGCCTGAACCGCGGTGCAAGGCTTACATGGCACATAGCCGGAACCTCAGCGCACTGCGACCACGGCACATAGCCTGGTGCTCAATGAAGGGCGACCGCAGCAGACANTGGACTTTGGCTCAGGGCAACTGCAGCACACAGCCCGAACCTCGGTGCAAGGCTACGACGGCACACAGCCTGAACCGCGGTGCAAGGCTTACATGGCACATAGCCGGAACCTCAGCGCACTGCGACCACGGCACATAGCCTGGTGCTCAATGAAGGGCGACCGCAGCAGACAGCCCGGAACTCGTTGCTAGCCGACTTGGAACCCAGCCCGGACCTCGGCACAGGGTGAAGGTGGCACACAGGCTGGGCCTCAGCACAAGGCGACAGCAGCACACAGGCCGCATCTCGGCGCAAGGCGACCGTGGCACACAGGCCGGAACTTGGGTCAGGGTGACCGCGGAACATGGGCCAAATTTCGGCTCAGGGTGACCAGGGCAAAATGCCCAGACCTCGGCTCAGGGCGACCACGGCAAACAGCCCTAACTTCAGTGAAGAGCGACCGAGGCATACAGCATGGCCCTCGGCACAGGGCGACCNGAGAAAAAAACCCAAATGAGCAAAAGGGAGAAATATTTGAAAAAGTAGGCAATAATTGTTCCAGAACTAAAAAACAAAAAGAGGACACAACACGCTTAAAGGAACCAGAGTTCCTCAAGAAATGTCTGATCCTAGGCCTGGGACTAAGCTTGGAATATTTTATCATATCCAATAGCAAACTGTCAAAAACCATTAGAATTGCTTTCTCTGGATAAAGATGTGAAAACTTGAGTATCAATAAGAATAACTTCATTGGGTTGATATCAATAATATCTAAATCCATGAATTTGTAAGACTACTACAAAAAGGAAAACTTAGTTCATCGCTGTTGGCAAATACTGTGACACCAACTCACTTTAACAACAAATATGGCAAATAAAGGGGAATAATTAAACATTTATTCTGCTATTCTCATATAAACTGTATTACTAGATAACCAAAAATAGAGGAAGGGAAGTTTACCCTTTTAAAAAATACTCCAGTTAATAAAAGAAGGAATGTTAGGATGGAATCTTATCATTTTACAACACCCAATAAACTGTTGGATCTAACATCATCATACACTAACATCTGAAAAGAACACAGCCAAACATTATGTGCCTCCTATGGAAGAATACAACACCGCATATGAAGTAGTCATGTCTTCCCCACCTCCTTTAAAAAAACAAAACCTGCACATAACACCACCTGACGTTAAGTCCTTGGATCTAACAACCAATTTATAGAAAGTAAAGAATAGCAGACTTTACAAATGACACCCTGGGCCCAGCAAAATCCAGCTGTGTAAAGATTTTTAAAACAAATTTTGCTGCTTGATTTACTTACTAAATAAGATGCAAGGAATAAAAAAGACAGCCAAGTGGAATGTACAGAGATCAGGGTTCTCAACCATGGCACTATTGTTTGTTATCTTGTGTCTTGTAAGATGTTTACAAGTATCTCAGGCCTCTCTGCACTAGATTTCAGTAGTGCTCTAGTTGTTACAATTAAAAATGTCCACAGAGAGTGTCAGTTGTCCCCTTAGGGGCAAAATCACCCCCAATTTGAGAACCATGCCATAGACTGAGTGTTTTAAAAGATAGATAAAGCACTGATTCTTAGTTGGATCCCAATTGAGACAAACCCTTATTTATTTATTTTTTAACAAAGAAAATTTTATTTGATTAGTATCAACAGCTCTTATTCAAAAGACTACAAAAAAAGAAGCTTAAGCTAAGACTAGGACAAAATACTTGATACACAGATAACCAACAAGTGTTTAGTATCCAGAATGTAAATGTTTTAAAAATTCAAAGAAATTGATAATAGGAAAGAAGATAAGTTATTGAAAAAAAAATTTTACAGAAGCAAAAACGTAAGAAGCAAATAAACATGTACTAAAAATGCCCATACTCTGAGTGAAAAACAAATCAAGGAGTTATACATTCAATCTAATTCCATGTATATAAATTCAGAAATATACAAAATTAAAGTTATTTTTTAAAGATTCGTTTTTGCCTGGTAAGAACTGTAATGAAAACAAGAGAATAATAAATACACAATTCAGGACAGTGGTTATCTCCATGGACATTTACTGAAATGGGAGAGGTATGCTTAGAGAGCCAAATTGAATAGATAAGCAAACAACACTTAGAAACATACACTTGACCTCTGGGTACAGCATGTGTTACCTTTTTTTTTTTTAAAGGCTATTTTTGGTATATAATAAAAATATTTCTTTTATTAAATTACCTTTAGAACTACTTTAAGAACTTTTTTTTTTTCCTTTGAGGGAGTATATTGTAGTGACTAAGAACATGGATTCTGGAGTCAAAGTACCTGAGTTCAAATGCCTGCTCTTCCATTTACATTGTGACCTTGGAAATTTATACTGTTCCATACCTTATCTTCTTCATCTGTGAAAAGCTCTTAAAATAGTGCTGTCTCACTGATAGATGCATACATTAAATGAATAAAAACAAAGTGCTTAGAACAGTGTCTTGCATGGTGTGAGTACTATATAAGCTCTAGCTGCTCTTTTTCTGGTATTTTAGGCTCATTTTACAAAAGTGGTAAGAAAAGGAGGAGCAGGAGGCATAATTCCCTGAAGCAAATATTCTTGATGGCTTTATCTCAGAATTTGAATATCAAAGTTTGAGGGCCCTACATTTTATTTAGTTGTCAAAACAGATTATTGTCAAGTGGTATCTCTGTGTAAAATGTAAAATTTGCCCTGCTTGACTATGGAAGCCTGTACAATTGAGCACTATATTTATCCTCTTTTACTTTCTTAATGTTGATGCTTTAATTGTACTTAAAAAAAAATTTTTTTTTGTTCTCTTAGATTCCTCAGATTGTTACATATAGCAAGCAAGCTGAAGCTCCAGTACTTTGGCCACCTCATGAGAAGAGTTGACTCATTGGANGCAGCCGGGCGTGCAAAAGCGTCCCCGGCGCGCTGCCGCCGAGGGGCACGTGGCTCGTGTCGGTAGTGGCGGTGTTTAGACCTAGCTGGGTTGTTTTCACGTGCACACGTGTTTCTGCTTCCAACTGTGCTTATCCGTCGGTGTATTATTTTTTTGTGTGCACACACCCTCAGTCACACTTGGGGAAACTTTTCTGAAAATCCTGGGCTGGCAGTTTAAATATAAAAAGGCTTTGTTTAATGCCAGAAGCATTTCCCCCACGCGCTGAGAATCACGGAATACTCACCTGCTTCCCCCTCCTCCGTAAAGACCTGGCGGCGGAGTCTCTCTGTTGGGGTAGACTGACGTTTCCCTGCATGAAGGAAAAGGTTCTTCTTGAGGTCCACCGATCCCCTCACCCTTCCATATCCGTCCCCCAAAAGGCTTTCTCGGGACCCTAAGCTCCCCAGTCTGTCTCTCTCCTGGGGCTGCTTAACTCTGAATCCTACCCCCTCAAGTAGCTGGGAAACGATGCCAGCATCACTCTGGCTTTGGAATCCGAGTTGAAATGTGGCCAGTACATGGAGAAGGCTGAGGAGCAGGGCGGGTGGAGGGTGTTTGCAGGGGAATATGGGCAAAGGGAAGAAACAAAGGGGAAAGTGAGATCCTCAAGTCGATGACATCCCCTCCAAGTGGGGATGCTAACACCTGTCTCATAAACTTCAGCGTTTCATTCCTTTCTTGTACGTTTAGTGGCTATACCTTTCTTTGTATGCATAGTAGTTGTATAGACAACTGCATATTAGTTTGTTGAGGGTTTGCAAGAGGAGGTAAAGAATAGTGCAGAAGGGCATCCACTCTGGATTCTGGATTCAAATCCTAACCCCACAGTTGTACAACTTAGCCCCCCTACTATGTGCCTCTTTTTTTCTGGTTAGCAGAGTCAATGGCAGTGACAGAACTTCCAGGGTTATTATGAGAATGAAATGAGTTAATTTACATAAACACTAGAAGAGTCCTGGCACTTACATTTGCTGTGTGCGTTTCAGTGTTTATTACTGAGAATAGGGGTTGGCACCACCTGTTTTTACATGCCCTCCCTCAAGCTCAGAACAGTTTGTATATTTTTAAATAGTGGCACGGGGGTGGGGTGGGGACAAAAGAAGATTAATATTTCAAGATGCATGAAAATGCCATGGGATTCAAATTCAGTGTCCATAAATAAAGCTGTATTGGAGCACAGCCACGCCCATTTGTTTTCATATTGTCTTTGGCTGCGCTCACGCTACAGAGTAGTTAGGTAGATGTGACAACTGTCAGCGCCACAGGTGCAGAGAGTTTTGCCTGTTTGCTCTTTAGTGTTTCTCCAGCGCCTGGGACATAATAGTTGCACAATAAGTGGCATGAATAAGTTTGGCCTCAGGCAAAAATGGGGTGGGACTTTAATATTCCTAAACTGGACCTGGGGGTGCCCACTAATTTAAGCAGATGTTCCTTTTGGAGATCAAAGCGGGGCAGATTTCCCTGGGCCACCCTTCTCAAAGGGAAACAAAGAATCAGACTGGCTGCCCACAATAGCCCTCCTTTAGGTAAGTCACTCACACACCCGGTTCAAGTGGATTCTTTTTATGTTGTCAGACTGTGTGAGCAGGTCCTGGGGCCGGTGGTGGGAGGAGGCAACTTGGGCCCATCACTGTGGGGGGGTCCCCATACCTTCCTTCCCGCTCTGACCCGCTCACTCTCAGNTCACACACCTGGTTCAAGTGGATTCTTTTTATGTTGTCAGACTGTGTGAGCAGGTCCTGGGGCCGGTGGTGGGAGGAGGCAACTTGGGCCCATCACTGTGGGGGGGTCCCCATACCTTCCTTCCCGCTCTGACCCGCTCACTCTCAGCAGACAGAAGTGTGACAATGGCTTCCTGAGGAGAAGAATTTGATGTTTCTGGGCCAGGTGCTCCATGGCAGAGGTGTTGTGGGGGTGGAGGAGGGAGGGGGATGGACCTTGGTCCCCTGGGGGAAAGAGGAGCAAGGATACAGCCAGGTCTACGGCTCTTTGGGAGCACTCAGGATGAGATTCCACTTGGCTTTGCCAAGGGGCTCTTCAAAAGTCCAAGTGAAAAGTTCCTATCAGTCAGCTCCAAGAAACAGACAGATAACCCCGGATAGGAATACATACAGGACCGCGTCTCAGGAGGACACACCAGGCTGCCCGAGTGATTGGGCTTGAGGGCTGCATAATGGAGTCTCCCACAGCTGGCAGAGACTCCTTCCTTCATCTGGTGTTTTCTGAAGTCCTGCTGTGTGCTGCTGGTGTTGTTGCTAGGAATAAGACACAGATCTTTCCAGGCTGAGCTCACAGCATTCTGGAACATAAATAATTATGATGTACTGAGATATGTGCGAGGTCACAGAGCTCCTCAAAGAGTGTAAGGGTACAACCAGAGATTTTACAGAAGAGAAAACCACAACAGCCAAAAACATGCAAAGAAGTTTGTATCTGGTTTCAGAAAAATGCAAGTAAGAGCCACATGAAATGCCTTTTAATGCCCATCAGGTGAGCAAAATAAAAAATGGGTGATGTCACTTTGTTCTGATTCATAAACAAAACAAAAAACATAGCCTCTGTCCAGCAACCAGACTCCTGAGATTCCATCCTGGGACCTAAGGATAAATATACAAGGATACTTATAGAAATGTTTTTTGAAGTGATAAAAACCTGGAAACATTTACTTCCAAGATGAGAGGTTAAACTGTGATATGTCTACCATGGAATATTATATGATTGTGAAAAGGATGAGTTGGCTTTGTTCTAAGTGCCCTGGAGGACTTCCATGGTGTATGCTTAAGTAAGGAGAGCCAGAGGTCCACAAATGTCCCGTGTCTATAATGTGATGCACATTTTGATGCTAACAGCAGTCCTGCCTCTTCCCATGTGAGTACTTTTTGTTTGCATATGACCTGTAACCATGGAGCATCCTTCTGAAGGCTACACACCAGACTACCAGCTTTGGAAGTGGAGAATAGAAAGAGGTAGTTAATAAAGGAGAAATTAACTTGGTCAACAGCAAAACCAGGAGAGTATACACTGGCTAATATTGATGGAAAATATGTGACTTACTGTTTTATAGGCTACAATTGTAAATCTGTGAAAGCTAATTTGTACATGGACAATGAGAAGCTTGTGTTGTAGACAAAAGAAAACATTGCTTTAATCTTGGGTGGGTCTGTGGGTAATTTTCTTTCTGGAATTCTGTAGTTTCAATTCTAGTGCTTCTTATTCAGTCTTTATGATCATGTAATAGCAACATTATCCCCAGTTCCAAACTAGGCAGTTAATTTGTCTGGGGTGTGGGAAGTTCAGGGGTTTCAACAGAGCCTCAGAAGAGAGATAAGATGGGATGTCCTTCTTCTCTGGGAAACTGGCTAAAAGTTGAGCCGGTTAGGGAGCGAGAACAACTGTCTACCCACTCTCGGCTTCTGGGAGGGTAAAATTGCATTCTTTACCCAGAGTAAGTATTTTTGTGCCTAGGCTGTTCTAGACTTGCTTTAGGCACTTGTTTTAGGACAGGCAGTGAAGAAGATACAAAAGGTCCTTGTCCTCATGGAGCTTATAATCAAGTGGAAAAGACATATTAAACAAAAACAAATACATTGTTGTTACTGTGGTTTTCATCCCACTACTTCCACTCTGTGGCTTTGCTGCAAGCGCAAGTGAGGCCAAGGACCTGCCTGAGAGAAGAGGCAGCATTCCTAGCTTTAGATTCCCCCAAACCTTGGGATTGGCTTGACAGATACATTGGCCTGAGGAAAGCCCCCCAGAGGTGTGTGTCTTTCTGTGCATGTTTCTGGATGTTGAAAGATGCCTCAACACAAGAGCCAGAGTCTACCACCTGACCCGGTGGACAGACCTCCATGATTGGCAGGCTGTTCATCATGCCTGGATATGCCAACCTGCCTGTCATCCCCAAGGTGACCTGAGATCACTCCCTTTCCACTCCCAGATGCCCTGCTGGCTGTCTGCTCCCTGCAGGAGCCCAACAGCACCCTGAGGCCCCAGTGGAGCAGGTAGAGCAGCTGGCCACCCAGGGCCCTGCAGCCCTCTCCCTGGGTGGTTGGGCACAACCTGGCCCCTTTCCTTTCATCAGAAGCTTTGCCCTCCCAGGGCTTCCCTGGTGGCTCAGCTGGTAAAGAATCTGCCTGCAATGCAGGAGATCCCAGTTCGATTCTTGGGTCAGGAAGAGCCCCTGGAGAAGGCAATGGCTGCCCACTCCAGCATTCTTGTCTGGGAAATCACATGGACAGAGGAGCCTGGTGGGCTTCAGTCCATGGAATGGTAAAAAGCTGGACAAGACTGAGTGACATTCAGTTTCACTTTGGCCTCCCAGCCCCTCCCTCTGAAGGCTCCCTTTCCTTTCTGCACCCACTCTTCCAATGCAAGCGGCAGGCAAGCAGGGAGAGGGAAGGGAAAAAGAGGGCAGAGCTTTGGTCCTGAGCTTCAGATGGCATCCTCGCAAAATGCAGCGCTTGCCTCCTCCACTGCCTGTTCACAAGGTCCCTCCCCTGGGGTCAGATGGTGCTGAGGTGTTCAAGATCCCATATTTCAGCTAAAGCTCCTGCCCTCCTGAAGTGTGAACACCTATATAACAGAAGCTTGTCCAGCCCTGCTGGTTATCCAGGGAGCCCCCTTAACCATGTAGCAGCATTTTTAAATAAGAGGGACTTGAGTCCAGCTAAGGGCTTACCCGACAGTTCAGTGGGTAAAGAATCTGCCTGCCATGCAGGAGACACAGAAGATGTGGGTTCGATCCCTGGGTCAGGAAGATCCCCTGGTGTGGGAAATGACAATCCACTCCAGTACTTTTGCCTGGGAAATCCCATGGATAGAGGAACCTGGCAGGCTACAGTCCATAGGGTTGCAAAGAGTTGGACATGACTGAATATACAAGTATCCATCCATTCAAGAAGGTCTAGTTGGAGAAGGTAGAGGGTACCTAGGACATCTGACTTGAAGCTACATTTGAGTAAGATTGCACAAACATCAGTTGTCCCTATCAAAGACCGTCCCCTCTCCAAAGTGGTACATTTTATAACAAGTATTGGGGGCATATGGATATCTCCTATATTATTTTCTGCTTGTTTGGAATTTTCCCTAGTTAAAAATTAAAACAAAAGGATTTAGGAGTTGATGAAGATTTGGGAGAAGGAGAGAAGGCAATCTACAGTCTTCTTGCCTGGAGTATTCCTGAGGAGCCTGGAAAGCTACAGTCTATGGGATCACAAAGAATAGGACACCACTGAGTGACTAACACATACAATCTCTCTCCACAAACTTGACACCTGATATACTTGTCTGCAGTTCCCAGATACCATCTTTATCTCTGTATCTGCCTATCTATGTCTTTCTAAACATCTGTCTATCTAAAATCAACACATCAGCACTCTGCTTCAGGCAAGGTGTAGAAACTGAAATTAACTTGACTGTGCAATGGAAAGCTTCCAGCTTTGGAAGGAAGTCCACCTTGATTTCCATCCTGGCTCTGTCCCTTAAGGGCTGTGTGACCTTAGACCAGTGAGTGACATAGACACTCTGAGCCTCTGTTCTCACCTGTAAAGGGAGACCATTATAGCGTGTGGGCATCAACATGGGCACTGAAGGAAGAGGTCTCTGCAGGATGTCCTGGCTGGGCCTTGGGAGTGGGTCCCTGGAGGAAAAGGTGTGGCAAGGGAGGTGGCTTGTTCCTACCTTAGGCCAGAATGCTTCTGAACCCTCCCCCGCAATGGCCCCACTCCTTTGATCTGAGGCCAAGTCTGTGGGAAATCTATGGGGTTTGGAGGTCAGAGAGGAGGAAATTTTGTCCACCCTCCCCTCCCACCCCACCATGGGAACCAGGGCTCCCTCTTGCTTGTGGGTCACCTCTGCCTCTGTGGTACCTGGGAGGCAGCAGGGGCCCGGGGCTCTTCTGAGGATGTATCAGACCCACCAGGCGAAGGAAGTCACAAACTGTCCACCTCGGGCCCCATCTCACTTAAAAACATAATTAAAATACTTACAACTCATCAACATTCATGCACAGGGGTGCACAAAGCTGTGTGGTCAGCGTCTCACCTCTTTGCAAGGGTCTTCTCAGATCCCCTTGGGCTCTCCAGTCTCCTGGCCTCATCTGCCTGGTCAGTTTTGCTCTGAAGACAACAGTCTGTGGCTCCAGCTACACTCTCCCCCTGGAGAACAGAGGAACTGGGGGTGTGCTGGGTGACCTGGGCAAGACAACCCGCAGTGATCAGTCCTCTTACCTCCCCTGGACTGGACGTTTCCACAGCTCAGAGACCTTTCTGCCTTGCCTTTCTGCCGAATTCCCCAGCATGTGGTCCAGAGCCCATCACGGAGCAGGCCCCAGAGGTTGCAAACAAATTTTCATTGGGTGAAGAAAAGGAATCTTTACATCTACAGGTAATTGAAGAAGAGTTTTCTGAGTACTCTTCTAAGCGCTTTACATGTTGGCCCCTTTAATTCTCACGGCAGCCCTACAAGCTACGTACCGGCATAACCCCATTTTTCATAGATGGGGAAACCGAGGCACAGAGGAATGAAATAACTTGCTGGGAGGCAGAGGAGCAGAGAGGCCAAAGCAGGTCATCTGTTTTGGGGTTGTCCATGAAAGGACACCCCTACCCCATCTGGCAACCTCAGGATACGAAGGCTCCTCGTGTGACGACCCTCCCCTGGCCTCCCTTCCCCCCCGAACATTTCTTCACTACCTAAGTAGGAATTGGGAGTCTTGATTTCGGGCCAGCTCTGTCATTTCCTGGGAATATAACCTTGGGCAAGTCTATTCCCATCCAGACATCAGTTTCCCCATGTTTCCAGCCGGGTGGTTAGACTACTGGAAGGTAGGGCCCTTCCCTTTCTAAAGCCCTGAATTCTGTGACTGTTAAAGGGGGCCCCATCTTTCATTTTCTGCCCTAATGAACAGGCTCTCCAGAAGTCCTTGGCTTGGCCGGATGGCAGCTCTGCTCCCCGGGGCAGGAGAAGGTTTGGAGTGCTGGCAGAAGCTTCCCGAATCCTCCCCTCGCTCCTGCTGTGGCCTTGGCTCAGGCTGGGGGCTCCAGCGCCTCTCCCAGTGGGTGCCGGAGGCTGGAGCCGCCTTTGTCTGCCGCAGGAGGCCATCAGGCGGCTGCGGCTGCAACCGGCCCCTGCCCAGGCCTGGGAGATGGTTTTTTTTCCCTGTGTGTTGCAGCTGGGACCGTTTATAATAGAAAAAAAAGAGAGAGAGAGAGAGAGAGAGAATGACCAGGCCAGCCGGCTGGAAAATAAAGAGACTTAAAAAGAAAAGGGCTAGGCTGTTCTTCTCCTGTGGAGGCTTTGGTTAAGCAGAAAGTTTTAGTTCCTTTCTGAAAGGCATTTGGGCTTTTGAAGTCCCCTGCGGGAGCTCCCTCTGGCCCCTGGGAAGCCAGGCCCTGGCATGTCCCAATGTGAACGACCAGGATGGGGCTGGGGCACTCAGAGGAGGCGACAGCAGGCGCTGGGAAATGCTGCCCCAGGCTGGTCCGCTGGGCTCCCGGCAAAGCCTCCCCTGCTTCCAGCCTAAGCCCCACCGGCTGTCTTCGGTGGTCTCCTTGGCATTTCCTCTGCCCCTTCTGCCTTTGCCGTCTGGCCTGGTGCTTTTAGTCAGAGAACCAGAGACGTTTTACACACGGGGAGACTGAGGCAGAGAGAGGGTTTGTTTGAGGCCACCTAGAGAACCCAAACTTACTGAGCAGCTATTGTGTGTGCTTTGCCTGCACTAACAGTAGCTGTGCTTCTCAGACGGCTCAGGGGTAAGGAGTCCGCCTGCCACTGCAGGAGATGCAGGAGACACTGGTTCAATCCCTGGGTTGGGAAGATTCCCTGGAGGAGGAAATGGCAACCCACCCCAGTATTCTTGCGAGCCTGGTGGACTACAGTCCATGGGGTTGCAAAGAGTTGGACATGACTGAGCAACTGAGCCTACACAGCATTGACAATAGCTGACGTTTATTAAGCCTGTACAGTACGAAAGGGCCTGGGAATGAATTTAGGCAGGTATAAGAGAGCTCCTCTTTTTTCTGGCCTTCGCTGATTCCCAGCCTCGCCAGTGAGCTCTCCTGCCCATCAGCGCACCACCCATCAGCACGGTCATAGTCATCACCCTCACTGAAAAAGAACCACAGTCAAAATGTAACATTTCTCAAGCACCAACTGTGTCCCGTGCTGTATGCCAGGCGTGTGACGGCACTGCTCATTTCATGCCCTCCACACATGACTGAGGCAGGTCAACGATGAGATTATCTTATGGCTCACAACCACCTATGCCATGTTGGCAATATTCTCTTGGTTGCTTTACCCTGGGATTCAAATCAAGGCCTGTCTGGCTCGAGAGGCTGAGCTTTTTCTCTGAGACCAGCCTCTACGGTTGTGGTGGCCTGGTGTGTCTTAGAGTCTGCCTCTGGCTTCTGGGGTCATCTTCCTTCTCCAGTCACCACCATTCACTGGGCATGAAGTGGGCACTGTGGGGTGAAGGAGATTCTCGTCAAAACCTGGCGTCTGCCCTGAAATAGCTTTCAATTCGACCTAGCTGGGTAGGCAAAGGTTTTTACCAATTGGTCTCCGTTGTCCACCCAATGAACCATGTGAAAATGGTTGATTGCACAGAGATGGAGTGAGTACCTCTTCTGTACGCTGCACAAATTGAGTTTTCCTCCCAGTGTCCTAAGTTCTGAGCATTTGTGGGGCACCAGAAACATAATGCAGAGCAGTTGATCTGATGATCTCACTTCCCCCCTTCCTACTTGGGCTTTGGGTTCTTAATTGGATGTGCCTAATGCAGGGGCCAAGGGCTTCCCAGGTGGTGCTAGTGGTAAAGAACCCGCCTGCAAATTCAGGAGACATAAGAGACATGGGCTCTATCCCGGGTTGGGAAGATCCCCTGGAGAAGGAAATGGCAGCCCACCCCAGTATTCTTGCCTGGAGAGTCCCATGGGCAGAGGAGCCTGGCCGGCTACAGTTGGGAGGGGTGCCCAGAGTCGGACACGACTGAAGTGACTTAGCACAGGGCAGGGACCACACATAGCTGACGCGCTCCTGAAATCTCCATGTTTCTTTTAGGCCTGGACACCCAATCGGTTCTTTTCATGATGCTGGTGGATGGGAGGGAAAAGGGTACGTGCACAGGAAACAACCCAATCTTGTCTTTTTTTCTTTTTTTTTTCCAAAATTACCTTAGTGAGTTTGGGCCTGCACATTCTTCGTAAATGATAGTGGTCACAACAGGGCTTGGAAGTGGGTGCGCATTTGCTTTTCTTGTTTTGAAAGTTGTGTTTCCTCCTGGTTGTGCGGATCCTCGTTGAAGCACGACCTGCTCCTCAATTGCGGCAAGTGGTGAGGGGAGCGACTCTGGTTGCAGTGCTCGGGCTTCTCACTGTGGTGGCTTCTCTTGTCAGAGCACAGGCTCTCGGGCTCTCGGGCTTCAGTAGTGGCTCCCCGGCTCCAGAGCACAGGCTCAGTAGCAATGGCACACGGGCTTAGTTGCTCTGCAGCCTATGGGAATCTTCCCAGACCAGGGATCACACCTGTATCTCCTACACTGGCAGGTGGATTCTTTACCACTGAGCCCCCAGGGAAGCCCCAGCGTGTGCATTCTTACCTATCTCTACCAGGTGATGGTGGGCAGAAGTCTGGCCAAATTCTGCCGTGTGAAAGATGTGAAAGCAGGACTACCCCAAGACAAAACAGGCCCTCTAACCACTTCTGATATGAGAGGTATGCTCCGAACAAGCCCCATCTCACTGCCAGGCATGATGGAGTATCCTCTGCTGGGTACCCTGTAGTGAGACATTATTTCTGATGGTGAGACCCAGGACCCTGAAAGGATAGAGCCCGGGCGCTGGGAGGAGGGAAGGGGTTTCGCCTAAGGGGACAGATTACCCCAGCCTCACCAGATTCATTCTCCCTGTGCAGGCAGTTGGGGAGCATCTCTAGAACACTGTGCTCAACTGTACCTTGAATGTCTTGAATTCCACCAATGAAAGCCCATTTCTATCACTTTTTTGGACATCCCATTTGCTAATTAGTAAAACATTGGTGGCTGATGGAACTACTGACAGCCAAAGGTCCTGTGACTAGTTCTGAAATGTGCCCCTGCCTGATATAACCACTCTTCGTCAAGCTTAGAAAGCTGGACATTTATCACATTCATCAGTCACTGGATTGCTTTTTTTTTTTTTAATCAAAGTGAATCACAAAAACATTGGAAAAGAAGCATTTTTGAGAGTGACCACAGGTTTGCGTGTGCCACACCCTGGGGCAGTCAGAGGTCGTCTGGGTGGAGATCTCAGGGCCGGGTCAGGAGTGTCAAGCTTTCCCAGGGTGTGAGTCGACGGGGACCCTCACGTCAAGTTGGTTTCTTTGCCGCCTTGTGGGTGTTCTCTGCAAAGACTGCTGACACTTGAAGAATTAAATAATTATAATAATAATGATAAAATAGAAATGGCTTTCCCAGCTGAACAGAAACTGGAGAAGACAAGGAGGTTCCCACACCCGACTTATTGTTTTTGGCCCTCTACTCCCCCAGCTCCAGGGACACAGATGTCTGGGCCTGCCGCTGGCCACTTTGAATTGTGGTCATGGGTGGGGGACACTGGGGACCCTTGGGGAATTTCAGTAGCATCTGTAGGGATTTCCCTCCCCAAAACACCAGGCTGAGAACTAAGAGCAGAGAAAGGGACTCTTTCTATTTTGATTTACTCTGTTCTGAAGTCTCAGAAGCTTCCAGACCAAGCCATGTGAAAGGACTCCTCAATGTTGCAAAGCCAGCTGTGGAGGCAGGAACCCCTGACTAGTGGGTAGTGGCCAGTTCATAGTCAAGGTGACAGATTCAATCTGACGATCCTGACAGATTCAACCGTGGGGCATAGTTATTGCTTCCTGGGTATCCCCAGGACAGGAGTGCCCAGGAAAACCTGGGTTCCACAAGTAGTGGGTCATTATCACGAAACAAAAATGCAAAAGAGAAAAAGGAACAATCAAATCCTCTTGAATACAGAGCCTTCTCTGTAGACCTAAAGATGCTAGAAAACTTCTAGAAACCAGCAGCCCAGGGAAGGAGGCACTTGTCGGTGCAAGGAGGGAATTTGTAATTNTGTGTCAAGTAGGAGCTGGTCTATTTGTCAATCTCGGGAGGAGGAAGTGCTACTGCAATGTTTGGGGCTGAGGTGTTTCTTTACAGTATTAGCGAAGAGGCGTGCAACCATACGCGGGAACTCTACAGATTCAGGTGTTGGGGTGGAAAAGATTTAGCCCAGTAGAGTAAGAGTTTCTGGATATGGGGTAGGAATGGTCTTCAAACACCGATTGATGGGCAGAATCCGAGAAGGAAAAATCAGGTTCAGGGATAGTGCATACGCGTGGGGTGCAATTTGCAGAGCTGGCAGTGCCAAGGCAATTCACCCCAGTGTGCTCCCTTCCCCCCAGTTTCTTCACTTTTTGCAGTTTGCGATGCAAAGGTATCTTGGCGAGCTTGACAGCACGCGTGGGCCCTGTGTCTGTTCCCTCCTCCCTTCCCCGGGGCCGCCAGCGCCGGAGTTGGGGCCCCGCGTGCGGGTGCGGTGCCCGCGCCCGCGCCGTGCCTGCCGCCGCCGCCGCCGCCGCGGTCCGGGTTTTGCGGGCGGCCGGAGCTGTATTTCCAGCGCTGTCCAGCGCTCGGTGCTGTTGGCCCTCTCTCCGTCTGATCCGAGCCGGAGCAGTGCGGGGCGCCCCACGGGATCAGAGCGCTCCCCCGCCGGGACTCCGCTCCTCACATCCTCCTGCTGGGACCCGGCTACATTTCCAGCCAAGCCTGGCTTTATTATGTGTCTCTGCAGTGCAGCCCCAGCAGCCGGATCGGGAGGAGGAGAGCCAGCGACCACAAAGAAGACAGGAGCGCAAGGGAGGCTGGCGGGCGGGCCGGCGCCGGCTGGAGCGCGGAGGAGCCGGGGCGCAGCCGCCGCCGCCGCCGCTGCCCGGGAGGACGGGAGCCCGGCCGCCGCCTGCTCGTCCTCCTCCTCCGCCGCCGCCTCCCGCCTCTCCGAGCCCCTGGTCCATGGAGGCAGCTAGCGGGGCCGGCGAATTGGCACCGGCCTGGGGATCGGCTGCGCGCCTCGCGCTGAGCACCGCAGCCCGAGGGCAGGCAGCGGCGGCCCGGCGCGCGGGCTGAGCGATGCCCGGGGCACGGGCGCGCCTGCCTGCCGCCGCCTGAGCGCCCCCGCGCGCCCCTTCCTCCTCCGGGGGGCCGGCGCCGGACCGAGCCGAGAGCCAGAGAAGGGGGCGTGAGCCGGGGCCCCGAGCTGCGGCTTCCGAGCGGCTGCGGCCGTTTCGAGCCCCCCCAAGTAGGCTGAGTTGAGGGATCCCCGTCCCCATCCATCATAATCTCCAAACCCGGCGTTTGGGCATTTTAAAACCATTAATATTTATTATTATTTTTTTGGGCGGCAGGGGATAATTTGAAGGCTTTTCTTTTTTTCCGGGGGGTACTGAGCTTCCGCGCTCCAGACCGCCTCTCGGTCTCCTCCCCTCCTG